>JAQGCS010000844.1:0-17710 GCA_034702105.1 Fuscozetes fuscipes
AATCAGGGAATACACTCTGAAAAACTCTGGCTTGGTGGAAGGGGTAACGCACAAAACTATATACTACATTCTTACTTCGTAAATGTAGTGAATAATAATAATGTTTCTTTTGCTAAAGAGCATTGAATATACATAACAAAGTTGTATACAATTAAAGATTTGAATATAAATCAGTTAGATATTGTTTGCAATCAATTTGATTTCCTTTTGATTTCAATTTGATATCTGTACTGTTAACATTTTCAAAATTCTAGAGAGGGGGTAAACCCAAAATTTTCGACTCTAGGGGGTAAGAGGTCTACCCTCTTGGTCATCCCTGCATTCAATCAAATATTTAAGGAAAACCTTTCAAAACATAAAAAAGATGAAAAGTCGGGATAAATGACAAAAATGCGAATCAAATGTTTGAAACATTATTTTTAAGAATAAATTTTTAATCAAATGATTTGTCAAAAAGAATGAAAGGGATTATGACTTCATTTTTTAATTTTTTTTAAATCACATTTATATTCTTCATATAATTATAGGGAATATAGAAAGGGATTAGGAATAAGATTCAAATCAAAATCATGTGACAGAAAATTATTTGTTAAATATTATACTTGGAATAGGTTTAACTTTAAATGACTAACGAAAACAATTAAATTATTCAGTCGTTTCGATGTTTCTCTTTTGAGATTTCTATTGATTTTATTTCAAGATTCTTAAACGAATCAAGCACATGCAGACAACTAAATCTTACTTAATGTCAAAAAAATATTATGTTCATTTTTAAACTTTATTTCTTTAGACTTTATTTCTATCATAAACTATTTGATACATTTTTACTTTTCTACTCTATTCTATATCAAGAATAACTAGTTAAAAGTTATTTTAAGGCCAGTGGGTAATGCTTCCTTGCAGTTACAAAATGCATCACCAATTAATTAACTAGTTTATTCAGAGAGAATATTCTTGGAATTGATTTTTTGCCACTTTGTATTAAACAAGAATTGTTTTTATCGAATGAAGAATTAAAATTTAAATAATGAATTCATTTCCTCGAGAAAAACAAATCAGACTTCAAATGAAAGAACAGAATGAAAATTCAAGTCTTCCGAACAGAATATTTGTGATATTAGCGCACAAAACATAGAGCACTCGGATTAGCGCACAGCATATCTAACAAAATAAAGTAGTTGGGAAGAAAACTGCATAATTATCTCCTTAATTATTTCACTTACATTAGGCTAACGAAAATCAAGTGCTGTATAAATCTTACCTCTCAACATCGTTTTCGGGTATAACCATAGACTAAATTTAATTATATCAGATTCTGCACATCAATAGTTAAACTGTGAGTGCAAATATCTTACTGCTATTCTGTGTTGGTTTACAATCTTAGCTTTAAATACATTTTCAATGGCTTAATATGTTATCAACTTTTATTTGATATCGTATGGACTGATCCTCTGCGGATGGGTATACCCCCCAACTAGTGGTAGCTGTAAGAATAATGGCTCAAAATCATGCAAATTGTAAAATGCATTTTCACACATAAGTAATCATTAATTGATGAAATAAAACTCTAATAATTGAGTAAAGGAAAAAAATAAGATGAGTAATCATGAATTTACTGTTCTATTAAAGGAAAACTTTGATTATATTTTATTAATATTTCATTCATATATTATTAACGTGCTTGTTTTGTCTCTTAAACATGGTTACTAGACAATATTGGTCTCTAAACCTAATGCCATATAGATAAAGTATACTCATTGCATACGTTTAATGTGTACATGTTAACCGTATACTTATTATAGAATATTTACATCAATATAATTGTATTTTACAATTTGTATGGTATAAAGCTATTCTTCTTGCAGATACTAATCCTTGGGAAATGACCGTACGCAGATAAAACCATATTGTTTAATAGCTATTCATATGCAGAATCTAATGATATAGTTAAATTTAGTCTAACGTCTTACCCAAAGACGATGTTACGAGGTTAGCTCCACAACACTTTTATGGTCTCAATATGAGAAAATATTTACTGAAATGACTGAGTGCTCACAACTCCGGAATATAATATATCCCTAATTAAAGTCTAATTACTTTTAATCTCAAATTTATTGAAAATTAATTCATTTTATTATTTAATCCTTTTTTGGGTTCAGAATTTTAACATAATAGAAAAGGACCTTTCTCTTTGTCTTTTGATTTAAGTAATGATGATTTATAAGAGTGTCATCTGAACCGGAATGGAGTCTATCCATCAGTGCATATGTCAATCAAGTGGGGCTTAATTTAGCGAACAAACATCACATCCATCATAATTACTCTTAGATATAATGAACACAAACTTATAATCAGTTCATTCTTAGAGGAATTTTACTCAAAATTCAATAAATAATTAATAGGTTTCACAATATTCCAACGATTCTAGCATTCAATGAGCTATTGTTTGGCATTCAATTCTTACTATAAATGCTATACTTTTCATTAAATTGTTTTCTTCGAGAAATAGATTTTTCATTCAATACTTATTACATATCATATGCTATTCTCTATTTCATAGATCATCTTTAAGTCTAATACTTTATACATAAGACTGTTATTAATGAGAATCACCTGAGAATATGTCAAATGTGTATTATTATCGATATATCATTTGATTGGCTTTTGTTTTGATTCTTGACTTTCAGAAACTGTGGCATTCATTGCGTTTTGCTCTGAAAGAAGCTCTGGGAGAACGTATGAACAGAGAGATGGGCGATGCTTGGTTTGCTGTGTTCAAGTTCATTTCACGACAAATAATTATTGGTAAAAATAACTCAAACTTTATACTTATATTCAAAACATTTTTAGCTCATTGTTTCTAAAACAAACGTTAATTTGTAATCGAAACTATACTTGATAAAGTTTCTCAATTTTCCAGGTATGAGACAACAAAGGGCAGTGACAAAGACCACTTGAACTTTATATGGCATACAATAAACCGGAACAAATTAGCTCTCATTTATTATTCTTCTTATACAACATCTGTTTATAATGTTATCAAAAGAGTCAGAAACGACTCAAATATATTATAATATTACATGAAATTCATATTCTGTTATGAAATGACGAAAATATGTTTATTTTATAATTGCTTTCTTTTGTACTGACTGTCCGTCTCTTTCGCATAATTATTGATGTCTTATGTGTTTACAGAACATTAACTAAACATTTATTTTGTATAGAATGAGAACTTCGGCCAACAATTCATAATACCAGGGCTCTTTTATAAAATTCGTTCGTTACCAATGATGGCCAAGTTCCTCCGACTCAGGGGTTCCTCGAGCTCAGGGGGTAAAGGGGAGGGTATTTTTGCATGGAAAAGTAAAAAATTTGCAGCCTCGCTTCAAACATGCAAAGGGGGAGTAAGTTAAAAATTTGCCGGTGCTTCTTGCCGGGGGTTTAGCCGGACTCAAAACTCAGAGGGCTATACCCCCTTTGACCATCACTGGTTCGTTACTCAAAAACAGCCACAACAAGTATATTTACTAAATTGTTTCATATTGAGTTTCAGATAAACTATAATTAGTAACTCCTTGGTTAGAAAAATTGCCCCTTGATTCAAATTAACACCCCTTGTTATAAGTGAGTTAGGGTGGCAAGCACACTTTAGCATTTTATTGAAAAGAACGTTGATAACATTATAATGTTTAAAGAGATATATTGTTTTGAATAAATGTTTTATATGTCTTAAAGTTTTATTTGTATTTAACCAAAATATCGATAAATTAATTTTAACAGTGATTTCCATTACATTTGGAAAACAGTATTGAATTTTCAATGAAATAAGATTAAACTTCAGGTTCTGCTTGATATCCTCAAGTATTTATAAGGTACGTTTATTTATCAAAATACATAAAAAAATGAATCAATCCTTTATTTGGTTAACTCTATCTGAAGAGAATTAATGGATAAATGATACCCGAGTCTAATTAACCTTACCTAAACTGAACAGCTCATTGAGTAGATTAATTGCAAGTTCATTACCAGTGATTACCATTGAATTGAATCATATTTTGTATCCTCAAAGTTGTATTAAATGATTGTCTTATTTTAATGAAAACATTTATTATATTTATTGGACTGAAAACTAATAAAAATTTTTATTTGAAAGACATTTGTGACCAAAAGAATCGGATATTTATGATCAATAAGACATAAGAGCGCTATAATGGTTAGGGTGTCTGTGCTGTGCTCTTCACTGACACTAACTGTTTCTAATGGTCAGCGACTAAAAGCATTCTTCTTTTGATTTCGTTTGTTATAACCAAATGTCCAAAACTGATAACAAAAAGACTGGAAATGAAGACAAAAATAAGGGACTAATGGTTACAACTCTGCTGTTTATCGGCTTTCGAGTTATCTTTTCATTAAAAACAATTCTTTCACACAAATGACTTTCAACTGGGAATACAGTTTTTTGCGAGGGTTTCCTCTCAATTAATGTAGAGTTCGATCGATTCTTTTCTTGTGATCAACTTTTCAGGCAATGTATTGACACGTTTTCTCTCAAATTGAAACAATAATTGCCCACAAATTTTAAATAGAGTCTGAAATTATCGAAATAATAATAATAATAATAATGCCTAAATAAATCATTTTGGGCAGTTGCAAGATTCATTTGACAAACAACTGAAATACTTATCAATTAATCCAGGCAGTGAAAACCTAATCTCCCCAAATATCTCCAAAATCCTTACATGAATTTCATAAATATGCGCATAATATTATATACATGTACATGAATACACTGAATCCAGGTCTTAATTTAGGACCAGATTTGAGAGCATTTAAAACAAATGAATAAATGAATGAATAGATTAACGTTTATTATCACATATTATAGTTTTAAATACAATTACAATGAATAGGCGAACAATTTTTACAATAATATCCATTCAGTTGTTATTCATTAATCATATGATGAAATCTAAATTAAGACATAATTAAAGGAAATGATAAAAACAATGCGAAATATGTCTTAAATAATTTGAATCAAAATTGTATCTCAATTGAAGACAAATCTCTATTAAAGAGAAATCAGTGAATATTTTGCAAATTACTCAAAAGGCTTGAATTTAAAGAAATGCTATTCTCGTCGTTAATATTAAAATCAAATTAAAGTCTGAATTAAAGACAAAAAATAAATTTCAACGAAAATCAAACTCACAGTAAAACATCAAAATTCAAAACAAATACTCAACGAAAGGGTGTTTTGTTGTGAGAGAAATGATTTTTTTTACTTTATAATGAATTTTTCTAAAAGTGTTTCGGAATTTACAATAAATTTTCTCAAATATATTCATCAAACAAATGAATTAAAAATATTTTTGATGTCATTATAAGTGTGAAAGACAGCAGAAAATAAGACACAAAATCTCTTCGACAAAACAAATAACATTTTATTTCGAAGCGATGTCCCTTCGAGTCGTTCCCTACCTCTGTCTCGAATTGTAGTCAAATTTTTGGTTAAAATGTCGGCTTCTGTACGCACTTCGCCGCGATTTATGTCTATCAAACTCAAAGTCGTTATTAATTTTTGGTTTCTTTGCTTTTCTTAAAAACCAGTTCTCCTCTTCTGCATCTTCTTCGACATCAGTATCACTTAACTGATCCTCATTTGAATTCTCGATAACTATTCGATTGAACTCAACGGTAGACTTGCGATTGGCGTCAGTTTCGGCTTCGGAGGGAGTGGTCTGTTGTTGGCGGCGATTCTTCGCGCGTTCGAAAAACCAATTGATTTTTGGTTCGGAATTATAATTATCTTCAGAAGACTTTTGTTGTTTGGAGTAACGATCAGACAATTTATTTAACAAATTATTCCATTTGTTGTCCAAATTAACGATAAGTTTTGAGATACGGTTAGAAAAGGCTTCGACTCTTGATTTGAGTCTTTCCTCTTTGGAAAGCAGTCTGTTTCCGGCGTCCTGTAGTTTTCGTACCGTTTGTTCCAATAGTTTAGACATCTTATTAGATATCTTCTGGTTTCCCTTTGATAGGACGTCCTTCAAGTCCTGTAATTCCTGCCATTTGTTTTGCAATCGACGGTTGAGTTCGAAGAAAACAGTTTGCGTTGCATTTATTCCCATCGATATATCGCCAGAAAATATCGAATCGTTTTCCGTTAACTTATCAAAAATCTCTTTGAGTTTAGTGCTGACAACACCCGAACCTTTGACCAACGCTTCCTTCAAGACATTTGTCGAATTTAGAACCCAATCATAGATTATATTCTCATCAAAATTGTTGGTACTTTTCTTGGAAGACTTGGCTGACTCTTCCCTCTCTGTCTTTAGCTTTTCATACATTTGTTTCCACTTTTTGGACTCATTTTGTTCAGTAGACAACATGTCTTTCAATTGATGCAATTGATCCTCCAATTGAGAGATATCTTCAGGAGACATGTCTTCCTCTGTTTCTTCTTCGACTACTTCTTCCTCCGAATTCGATTCTTCAACAGTTTTATGATAAGTGGAGGCCCATCGAAGGCGAGCAATGGTTGACTTCAATTCATCATTTTCTATAACCATTTGATTAATCTTTTGCTTTAATAGATCCAGTTTAATTTGAGGTCTTTTTTCGTTATTCAAATAAGTGGCCTCTGAATATTCATCGAAAGCGGATGTTGTGCTGGGGCTTTGTTCGACCATAACTACCTGTGCTTCCAATTGACTGATAGCTGCTTTCAACTCATTATTTTCATTTACGAGTTCATCGATTAGGTGTTTAAGACGTTTGAGTTGAATGGCGTCCTCTTCCTCGTCATCTTCCAGCCTCTTCTGGAGTTCTTTATTCTCGTCTTCGAGGACTCGCACTTTATAGCCCCAGGACTGGACTATCACTTCGTCGTCCTCTTCCTCTTCAACTAATTTCATTTTGAGTTTGGAATTCTCGACCTCTAAGTCTTGAACTCTCTTTTCTGATTGTCGGCCCTTATTCTGGATCTCTTCTAATGTCTTCAAGAGCTACAATTTGTACAGAAAATTTAAATAATGGCAAACATTCATTGATATGTACCTGCAAGTGTTCCATTTGGTTGACGAGAAACTCCAATTTGAGACTATGGAACTCATCGTTTGTACTCTTATTCACACATTCTTTGTCTGACAGAATATTCTCTGTGTTTCCATTCAAATGGTAATGTTTTTGGGTTTTCTCTAATAAACCCAAAAGATCTTTGTTTTCAGAGAAGAGAGTTTGGAATTTGCCCCTCCAGTAGTCGTTATCAGTATAACAGACCTAAACATTAAAAATATTTATTCGTATCAAATGAAAAACATTTTTAATAAAAACATCAAATTTGTTATCAACAGAAAAAGTGAAAAACATTGCATTTCAAGGATATGAAGGGTATTTCCAGACATTGAATTTGAAATAAATTAGAGAAGAACTCAATTGATTAAGATAATTTCCCGAATATCTATGTTCAATATGTGCATGCATAGAAACTCAAAACTTAAGGGAATCAACGAATGGTCGTATGTATTATGAAAACAATTGAATTACTTGAGAAGTCTTTCCATCGATTTGTGGCGATTTATTGGCCTGATTTTGCATACAGACGACCAGCTCGTCCTGCAGTTGCTTTAATTTGAGGACCTGTCCTAATGACAGCTGTCTATTGTGCCTCCAATGGTTAGACCAACCGATATAATTGCCAATTCCCAGTCCTAAGACTGTGAAGACCGACAATATTAAAATGAGATTCAATTTGCCATTAAGACCAGTGTTAGGGGTGTGTACATAGGCTCGGGGCCCGCGATTCAGTTCTAACTCAGAATTAAACTCCCGATAGTCACCAGGCAAACTTGACATCTCTGAGAGGTCTTCATTAATAGATTCGGGATTCAAATGCGATCGCAATAAATACTGTTCTCTAAGGAAACTCAAGTTTGACATTTGGGAGACTACAGAACTGGAGCAGAGACTGGCGGTCGACAGTTCATCGTCGGAACTGTCCTCTTCCTCATCAATGACATCGACGTCACTCGAATTGTTTGTGGAATCAATTGATGCGATTTGTGTTTCGTCTTCTTTGGCATAATTTTCAGTGTTTTCGTTGATCTGATTTTCATCGTTATTATTGTTTAATTTAACATTAATTTGAGTTAAGACAGATTCACCCGATGTGTCGTCAATTGGCTCCTGCAAAAACCATTAAAGATACGTTACATAACAGCCCTATTTGTGACCCATTATGTGTCACATGAGTAAAGAGTTACATAAAATTGTGAAAAAAGAAAGCATTCAATTTTGTTAATAAAACAAGTGTTCAAACTGTAAGCTCATTATAGAACCACATATTGGCCTACATTTTGACTGATTTTCAAGTTTTAGGTTAATTACATGCGTTCGAAAGTGAGTCCAATTCAGATTAAATGCATCCAATTCTTGGAATTCATTCAACATTTTACATAATTTACTCGATGTAATTAAAAATATACCAAAAGTATCATAAAATTGTTGCGAAGTTTGAAAAATTTTAAAAATAGAAAACAAGAAAAACGCAAAACTCATTATTTTTTCAATATTTCGTTTTATTTCAAATGTTAATGAGGAAAGTTTTAAGGAATTTTGAACTCAAATTGCATGATAAGAATCCGTGAAACTAAACCATAAGAATCTACCATTAAATCTGAATTTTGATAACGAACTTAACATTTCGTCATTTAATTGAACATAAAATAAAATACAGTCCAACCTTTATATAAGACCCCTATTATTCTTCCTTGGCTATAGTTATTCGAAAGTAAAAACCACTTGTTATCTCAATAGAGAGTAATGTTAGAAATAACCTGGTTCTAGTCCCTCTGGTTATAATCCCTTACAATTGCATTCACTTTAATAGATTTTAGTGTATTCTTGACCTGGTTATAATTAATCGCAAAGAAAAACTGAAAATATATTAATTTTGAAAAATATTTCAATTTTTCTTATATTTAATATAGAAATTATAAAATTAATTGATTGTAATAATAAAATATAAACTATGATTAATTAATAACTTTAAAGAATCTAGCTTTTAATTGTAATCAAGGCTTAATTATTGGTGCATATTACTACATTATGTCAGCATAACTAGTAAATTTGTTACTGTACCTACCTTACTCTTTATAATCCCTCAATTTTTCTGAACTAAGTGAAGGATATATCCAGGGTGTACTGTAATTCGAATCAATAATAATGCAATTTTGGTTGAAAATTGTCATGGTGACTAATGTGAATTACAGTTAAGAAATACAAAAATCATTTACAAGACATCGAACTTTAATTTGTACTTAAATGCCTCATAAAATGTAGAGGTTTGTAAATCATTACCAAGCTATTGTGCCTCAATTTAGAATAAACTTGTTAATTGAAACTTACTGCTCTGGCTAATAAATTTCAAGGTTAGCTTTTAAGACCAGAATCAAACTAGAAGTCGCTTTATTCAATGCATAGAACATTTGATTATAGGCCTCACACCAATGATACATGTAGATGTTCTATTATATGTATATTATTGTATAACCTATACAGTATAAATATGTATTATTTTTATGAATATAGGAAAAACAGTAAATTCATTAAAAACTGAAAACTGAGAGAAAGTGCAATAAAGTGCTTTAGAAACAAATCATTGTTTGAATGAATTAATATTATAACTCAAAATCAAAGTTTAAGTTTTATCAAAGATTATGTGATTTGAGATATAATGACAGAAATGATTGTCTCATCTAATCTTTGCATTTATTTATAGGCTTTGATTACAAATATACTAATGATTGGTATCCGATAGTAACTCAACAAATAGCTCTCAAATAGGACTAAAGTCTTATTGATAGAGGGTTTGGCACAACTGGTCGACACCGAGCCTCCACTCAAACTCCAATCCAGTTCTTCAGCGGTTGATTGTGTGGATAACATGTGTATATCACTCGACAATCATTTATGAGATACAAAACCAATCAATAAATTCATTGATTAACTTAACAATGAGTTCGAGTGAACTCTAATTCATTTGAATAACACTTTATCTCAATTCAAATGCAGTTTAATTCAATTCACTTCAAACCAATTGATAGACAAATGAGTTGGAAACAAATGTTAAGAACCAGAAGAATGCAAAAAACAAGAGCCGAACAAAGGATACAAACATTGATAAACAGATTGTAATTTTCCCAAAGAATATGCCAATTGTGCCAAAAAAGCAATTAAATGAATTGCTTTCTCATGACTTTGAGATATATTCGATATATTCGGTGCAAAGTTCACAAAATTGTAATTAAAACGAAAATATATTTTATGCAAAACTTCAACAAAAAGATTAGTTTTTAAAAAATAATTCGATTAAAACTCAAACTAAACGCCGATTTACTCAACAATTCATTCATTGAGACATACCTTAGCAACTGATCCCTGGTCTGTCTCGTTGTCCACTTCAATATCGGGACAGTCATTCTCTTCATCTGAAATGATAGTCCACTCCTCCGATGTGTTCTGTGCGTCGTATTGGCTGCCACTCAGAGATTGTGACAATTCTTCACTCTTGAAGAATGCATTCAGAGGTCATTCAAATGATAACTAATTTAGTAAACAATAAATGACTTACAGATGACTCCATTTACTGACAATCAGTTGTTTTCGGACACAATATTGAAAGAAGTGTTTGAACTCAATATTCAGTTTAAAAGACAAATATTGAAAAACTTTTTCCTCGAATAAAAACAAAATATAAAACCAAATGTTTTTCGCAAAAATATCAAAATAAGTAAAATGAGTCTCAAAACAAATGAGTTATTAAATTACATCAGAATTTGATTTAATTGAAGTCAATATCGAATCGAATTTTTGTCGAAACAGACAATTAGTCTGAAGTCAAATAAGTTTGTATTCAATCATAAGTTTTCAATTCATATGAATTGCGGTACAAATGAATCCATTGAACGAAAGACACATCAGTTTTGGCATCGATTCGAAGCACTGTTTGAATCCAAAGGCGATCAACAAATTCAGGTTTTAATCAAAAATAATAATAATAACGAATGTAAACATCGATTACTAATCGTCTCAAAGACATGTCTTCCTCAGTACTGCACTACACTCTTCACTAGACGCAAAAGTGGGCTAACATTTATAAAATCACTAGTTTAAACTTGCTCAAATTGAGAATTTACTTTAATGCACAATGTTAAAAATAAAGCAATCAATTGGGCCAATCTAAGCAAACAATAAAATTGACAATAAGTTAGCTCACTTTTCTATACTTACAAGAACTTTGATTTCGATTAGTGACAATTGGTTGGACCTGTATTTCACGTCTAGTATGAAGCAATGCAATGAAACTGCATTTTCAAAGACAAAGTGACTTCAATTCCATATCTAATCGGCTTTAGAAGACGTAAGCTTAAGCACACAAAACACAACCCTATCGTTATGTTTATCTGTAACGTTATATATGAAAGTATAGGTCAAATCATCTAATGTGAAGATGAGTGCCATCTATTGGTTGGGAGTCTTAGCGCCAAATGAAGGCTTTCATCGGAAAATCAAAATTCAAATCAAATGTTTTGGTCCTAAAGTCTATTGTGATGTCCAACACATGACTCCAACCTCTGCTCTAATCAGCCATTGAATACCAATTCATTTCATTAAATAGTCTTCAATATTGTCTTATTATTGTGTCATTTGCAGACCTACTAAGATATGTTTGTCGGTTAGTATTTACTTAATCACACAATTAAGTCAATGTCTACATATATGACCAGGTTTATTGACCCCAAAAGGTGCATGTGGCTCGTATCAAAATTGCAAACATTGTTTACTTAACATTTGATTTAAATGTCATCGAATTAATTGTTGATTTGTTTGCCATTCAGAGGGTGTTTATGTGGAACCAATAGAACATACTTCAGATTATCAGTCATTAGAGGCAACACATAATGAAGTGATTAAATCGGACGATAAGACAATCTCAGAGTCAAGTAAAGAGTGGAGCCGTTTAACACCCAATTCATCGCCTCAGTCATCATCTGGTTATCAGTCATCGCAAACATCTGGTGATGAGGCCATCGACGGCAACACTGAAGATAAAGACATAACGAATACCCAGAAAAAGACAGAAACTAAAGCCGAATACAAAATGGAGACATCGGACTGGGATTACGAAGAGTTCGATCCGAAGAACCCTTATTGTAAGGAAACGGTCCAAACATTGCAAACAAAATCAATGGAAATCTTATTCTTGGTTTTCTATTTGTCTGTCATTTGAAACACTTTTCTATTGATTTCTTTGTTTGTGTTTGTGATCAATACGTTTTGTTTGACACAACTTTATGTTTTGCTAACAATACATGTCTTGCAATAAATATCTTATTATTTAATGAATGCTTTCCTATGGATTCTGACAACTCTTTTGTCTGATTCCTAGACTTTCAATTCCTAACAAATATTGACTTCTTTTTGAAGTAATTACAATTTGAATCAATCGCTTATAGTATACGAACCGCTGACATACCCGCCGGAGCAGGAGTTGCACGTACCCCCTGAATTGTCCAAGTTGTTTTATTTACCATGCAGAGCACTGCCCAAACGGATTCAACGAAAACGAATCAATCTTTCGCCTGAAATCAAACCAAAGATCAGCAAAAAGACAGGTCGACCCAAACGGAGCTCACAGTTCTTATCAGCCGACAGTCCGTCCGAAAACTCCGACAGTGACTGACTGTGATTTGTTGCCATTTGATTATATTTTAGATAATTAATTGGTTAAATGTCTATTTGTTTAATCAGTTTTTAAGATAAACCTTTCGTTTTATTATTTTTTCATTGGTTTTAAATATTTTTGAGTTGACATTAATTTTCTAATTAAGTTCTCAAACATTTAGTTTTTGTTTAAATTTTAAATTAAAGCAATCTTTTAATCAAATATAGTCTTTGTTTCGATTATATTTGTCATAAGATTTCATTATATTTAAATACCATTTCAAATGTCAGTTCACTATATATTAACGCAATTAATCACTAAATCGGAGCGAATTCTTTAACTGATCTCTTTTGTAGTGAACTATCATTTGGTTGTTGTGTTCAAAACATCACATTTCCATTGATTTCATTATAAGACTAACTTTGATTGTGTGCAAAACTATAGCCAAAAGTACAGCCAATCGTGACTGTCCTCTAATTGATTGACCATCTTTTCGACTCAATCATCTATTCATTACAAATACAGACGAATTGTGTTTATGTTTGAAATCTATTTTATATATTGTTTTGTTTAACGAATATCACCGATTGATTTGATTTGAATTAAATCAAATTTTATATACACTTTTATATCAACTATTTTAGAATATTAAGTATTAGATTGTTTTTATACATATTCTGATCATCTGTATTATGTCCAAGGGAAAAATTACTTTAATTAGTCATAAGTTTACAGAATTTTCATAAGTTTCTGATATGTTTGCAAAGAATTGATTGACATCTAGAAATCAAATTCATTCGTTATATTAACCATTTGTTTAAATTAAGACTTGAATAAAAAATATCTGTTTATTGAAATGTAGAATTACTTTGGGTAAAAAATTGATATCCAGTTCTCACTGTTGGCTCATAGCTCAACATTGGTTGGCATTAGCCGTCAGTTGAGTTCATTTTTTATTTTAAGAAATTCCTAACTCTAGACTTGAATGAAAAGAAATCAATGCTTAATATCTGAACCGGTTTTTGCTTATATTATAGGCGTCTCGACTCTAGTCTGGGTCTTGTCTGCCCTTTTTTAATACATTCTTAAGGCCTAGGCACTCGCATATGAGTGAGCACAGAATCGTATATAAGAGCTGAACAAAAACCAGAATTGATAGACCGAAACCCCTCTGTTTTTACATAATATCTATTATATAATATACACTCAGATGTTATGTCAACTGCTATACAATTATACACAGAATATAAACTGCACAGTCATATAACGAGATATACAACTCATATACTTTCACCCAATCGCTCAGGTATTCTATAGTTCCCTACAGGTATGGCAATAAAGACAGGCATAGATTTGTACATAAGAAGAATTAATGTATTTTTAGGCAAAATTGAGTTCCAGTTTTAAGCCATTTATTTATTGGAAAGCCATCAGAGCTGACACTTGGAGTCAGATATATATATATTTTTTCTCCGCACTGTTTCTAATGTCGCGATCTTTGGCCTATCAATGGCTGGCCTTCACTCTAAAGGCATATATTATTTGACGCATGCATTCGAAACCTAAGGACCAGATTTTTGTCTTAACAGAGCCTAAGGTTGAAGTTGAAGTTCAACACCCCGTCCAGTGTTGGGCAAAATAGACTGCAATCACGAACTCGTCCTCACAAATGATTACTTCCTTTTCTCTATTCTCTAATCTACTGTTGCGTAAATGCAACGCTCCTTAGGTTTTATGTCTTTCAGGGATGACCAACAACTTCGCCCATCCTTAAAGATGTAGTATCATAGTACATTTACAACGAATTCAAAGACTAGAAGAGCATGAACAATTTCAACAAAACTAAAATTTATATTAAATTCAAAAATTCGAGTGAATAGTAGTAAATTCAATGAGTTTCCAAAGTATTCTATTCTATTAAATTTGAAAGCCTATAAAAATGCTCCAAGCTCATAAATAATTCAGCGTATAATGGAAATTTAATGAAAAATTCTGATATAATATCCACTGATCTGAAAAATATACACTTATGAGTCCTTCACACTGTCTGGTGTGGCCATCCCTGGGTTCTCATTCACTAATTCACATCAGAGTTAGTGAGAAAAATAATTCGTAAAATAGGGCCCAAAATTGAAGCTCTAAAAAGTTTTACTGTTTTTTGTGTTCACTTCAATACTTGACAATGAATTTGATGTGAATTTTGAGGACTTATCTCAAAACTCATCGAAAGCCTACAATTACTTGAGTTATCACTAAATTATTGTTATTATTTCTAATTATCAACTTTTTTGTTCTTATCATTCGTTCAATTTCTCAATGAAATAGCATTGAAAACATTTTTAATATTCTGAGAGAAAAAAGTTTCATTTTTTAATTGAAAATCCATTTCGAAATCATTTCTAATATAATCTCTCCTTTGAGTTGAGTTCTGTATAATTGAAATATTCATTGAATTGGAAAATGGGGTCAAATTGTACTTTCAATTCATTTAATGATGAGTTATCCTAATTGAGTAATAAGTGCTCAGAAATTATTGAAATCCTCGATACAATCCATGAAAACGTCACTCGAAAGACAAAAGATAATAAATTTTGGCACTAATTTCAATGAAAACCTATCATAAATAGCACAGAACAACGACTATTAGATTGATATTAAAATCTATTGCTTTGTGAAAAAAAATCAAAATTCAATTCAATAATAAATTGAAAAAATATAGAAATAGTTTTCTTTGGAAATTACAATAAATCATAAACTGTTTAACACTCGAAATGGCAATAAATTTAAGAATTAAATTCTCAAAATTCAATTTATAATCAAAGTTATCGTCAAATTCATGTCACATGCAATGAGTGCATAATTTATCGAAGAAATACTTCTACGACTTCTCAAAAAGAAATCAAAGAAAGTAAAGACAAAAATTCTTAATTTAAGTAAAATTAATGAGACATCAAATGACTTCAAAAAGAAATTAATGCCAAAAGTCATATAAATAGAAAGATTTCATTAACGGATAAATCACTTCCAATTCAAACATCAAAAGTGACTCAAAACCACTGAATAGTAAACTAATTTTATTAAATATTCAACGAGAAGACCATAAGTGGCATATTCTTATCATAAAGATCAAGGTGAAAGTGATTCAATCACTCGAAATATCTGACAATTTTGAAATAATCCGAAAAAATTTAACTATTAATTTAATTTTAAAGATCTTAAATGGATTCAATTAAATGGAAAAAATGAAATCCCTCTGGACTTTTGACTGAGTCAAGCAAATAAAACTATCTTGCTTATTAATCAATAATTCAATACATACCAGAATAAAACCAAAATATGATTTCTTAGTCTGAAAATTGATTGGAAATTAGAGCACAGACTCAAAGGATGTGCGCATTAAATAAAATTAATGGGTGATTACAAAAAAATGTGAGCATTTAATTTTCCAAAATTAATCAAATATTATCTGAAAATCAATTGAATAATGAGATATCACATAATTAATAATTAATTAGATTTACATCATGTGATGTCCAGAACAGTCGACCTCATTCAGACCCATATGGGAGAGTAATTGAATTCAAAAATATGGGGGTCTTTTCTCTTAAGATAGTGCGGTCATCATTGGCTCATTGGGTTATATTGAATGCATATTTCGAAATATGTTATATACAAAACCCTTTGAATTATAATCAGAGAAAAAGAAAAAAATGGTCGAAAGCATATCATATAAATGCATGAATTCAATGGAAAATCTATTTCTAATTAACTGAGAGATTAGTTATTATAATGGAGTGACTTATATAACAAATTCATCTGAAAATAAATTGAAGGCATCTGTAAATGTAATACTTTGATAGGCTTTCCGAGTAATACAGAGATGATTGGAAACTGAATACTATTTTTCATTAATATAATACTGATTTGAGATTCTATTTAAAGACAACCAAAGAATACAAATATAATTTTGAATACAATTTGTCGAATTTGTTTATATTATGTGTCCCCGAAAACAAGGGTATTTTATTATTATTATCAAAAGAAATTCTAAAAAGACATAAAATCAGAATAAGTGGGCTAATTTTCTTATTAGGAAATGATCTGATCAAGCAAAGTTTCAATTGATCAAAGAATATGAAAGGATGGCTTCCCTCTCAATACTGGCAGCGAATCATAAAGCATTGGATTTGATGTCTGTTATAATTGAAGTCTCTTAACAATAAATGGTTAGAATCTGATACGCTTTGAGTTGTTTTCTCATTTCATTTCAATTAATTGTTAGCCTCGAGTATTCTAATTCAATATCCGGTTATCAGATTGAGGACAGGTCTATTTCTTTAGATATTTGAATAAAGTGCGGCTTTAAATGAACTTCTATTTTGGTAACAAATTTTCAAATCTAATTCGGATTAGAATTTAGATTTTTTCAAAACTATCAGAAAATTAGAAACTGATTCCAAATATTTCAATGACTTTTCTTATTAATTAGATTCAAAGCGTAACACATTTTGAGTTAAGTTTTAACTTTAAGGCCGACTCACATTAAAAAGGAATAAATCAGTCGATTATTGAGTTTTGTGAATCAAAAGCACTGATAAACGATTGAAACGTATAATAAATAAACACTAATATTACGGATATTAAACCCGAAGCATAGAATATGATTACTAAAATTTTCCACAGAAAAAGCGAAGGACTGACTGATTGTCAGCAACAGAAGTCAGTCACAAGTGCTTGCAATCGCCTGAAGCCATATAAAAAAATCTATATTTGAGTGAAAGAAAGATTCGAATATACATCCGATAAAATAAAGTCAGAATTTGATAAAAAGAGATGAATACCTCTTCAAAGTGCAGTTAGAATAGAGACCGGAGTCCAAACACTTTGCGTTTAATGACATTCAAATAGAATATTATATTCTGGGAGACATTAAATTGTATGTACACTGTTTTAGGATGAAGAGTCATCACCAATCAACGTTTA
>JAQGCS010000845.1:0-17695 GCA_034702105.1 Fuscozetes fuscipes
TCTCTCTCTCTCTCTCTCTCTCTCTCTCTCTCTCTCTCTCTCTCTCTCTCTCTCTCTCTCTACTCAAATGATTCAATGAAACAAATTTCTAATACAATCAGACCCCGATTTAGGTGAACTGACGGGGGCTGTCAAAAACATTGACTTTTATCGAGTTTTGACTTAAATCGAAAATGAGGTAAAACTACTTAAAACTGAAACACTTTGGCTTAAATCTAAATCCCTTATTTGTTTCGAAACTTATACACGTTGAAATGATCCCTTGGTCATTGTGATGATCACGATAGCCAGTCTTACATTGTGACTTCAATGGGTTTGAATTGAATGTCCATAGCCTCCTGTATCTCTTCTTTCTAAGATATTTAACACTTCTACGCCCTCTATCCTTATTACACTTGAATAAAATGTGACCATGATAAAATATGCAAAACAATCACCTCATCTATTATTTGACATATATTTCAACTCTTTAATTTAAACAAAAGAGATACAGGAGCTTATGTACGCACAATTCAATCCCATTGAAGCCACAATGTAGGTGTAAGACTGGCCATCATGAATCTACAATTTGATTCTGTGTTCCCTTTTGATCAAATAACTGAATTACTTTATATCTCGACTCAAGTAAAAAATGTTTACATTTAGTCTTTGACTCAATTTTTCTCTATTTTTGTTTAAAACATAGATTTTAATGCCTTTTTAGTCAAAAAGTTGACTAAAATTGAGATTTGGTTACAGTTTTTGACAAAAAATCCTTCGACTAAAATGGAATTTCACTTATTTTGAATTGACTTAAATCGGAGTCTTTTAACATTAAGAGTCTCATAGGAGAGGTCGAGGCTCTCGTTTTGATTGATTTAAACTGGGGTTTGACTTATATTGAGTTGACTTAAGGTGGGTTCTGACTGTATAAAAATTCTTTGAATGGCATCAATCTATTGATGGCATGTATTAAATGATTAAAAGGTAATCTATAAAATAAATGATTGTCATTAAATTCTGATATTATTTAATACATTAGTAGATTAAATCATATTATATGAAAACATTTTATAGCGACTTAATAGACACTCAATTTTAACTAATTATTCAATAATTAATAGATATAAAAATTACTATAATTATAAAAATGTTGATAAATTTTATGTGAATTATAGAACAATATAATTGAGCGCACAGTAGAGCATTGTACTAGAGCAGTAGCAGAGTTTAAGCTCTCATAATATTACATTACAAGTTTTGGTCCCATTGCTTAGCACTGAGCGTAACATAACTCTGCAAAAGACTAACTTAATCCACCAAAACGTAACCATTTACACGTTTTAACATTTTACACGTTGCATAACAAAACTGGAAAACACTGTAAATAACTAATGCGCAAGTTAAAGTTAATTTAACTTTAAAATTATTTAATAACCAATATTTTATGTTTGTTTTTCTAATGTTTGTAGATAAGAAGTATAGGTAATAATAACTAAAATTATTATCTAATGTCAAGTATTAGTACTTAATTATGATAGAACCGTCATATTTTCAATGAAATTTTGCTCATTTGACAGTTTCAGTCATTAATTAACAAACACTAGATATTTGAGTGAATATGTTATGCCTCACAAATTAATTATTTAAACTTCCATTAATTGATTACTAAGAAAATGGTTGGATTTTGAAAGTATGTCACATCACTAAACACAACTAGAATTTCAGTTTCTCCTAATTATATATCGGATGACATATAATCCCAAGAGTTTGTAGACTATTAAAGTATAATCAGGTTCATTTTTCCAACAAATTGAGTTTATTCTATGTTCAAAGAATCAGATTATTGAAAGCATCACTCTTTTAATGAGATTTGCTATTCTTAGAGTTAATAACTACTTTCGATTTGTTGACTAATTATTCGTCACTCAAAAGATTTGAGTCTCAAAACAGATGTAATGGAAGCGTATCTAATGTGAGGCTGTGAAGTTGTGAGTAGATACATTTCCCCAAATTTTAAACTAATGTCGATTTTAAAGTTTAGCTTGGGACTAAAGTTTCGCGATAGTTTAGTGGGGACGAAATTTTTCAACTATTCACTTAAAATAATTCTTTTAAACAGTTAACTATAACAGATTATATGTCTATCATATAATTACAATCAATTACTCATAAAAAATCATCTTTTTATTAGTGAAAGAAGAGATGTGATCTTTGCTTCTCATGCTTTTTCGTAAAGTGTGATGATCAAATTTGTTTATTTCAAATTGCCGTTTTCTCTGGGATAAAAGGGCATGCACCACTAAATCAATTTCAGGAAAATCGCCTTCTACCGAAACCCAGTGCACTTATATCTCAGTATAGTTGCACCCACTCAGAAAATGACATATAATTGCACTCAAACATATTTGTATCAACTAATCATCTATATGAATCATTTGACTTCCCAATATGAAAAAGAACATGAATTTGTGTTTTTCGATAGAATGTAGTATATTGTTTTGTCGTTTACCCCACCCCCACCCGTTGGTACCAAAATTGGCTTCCAAAAAATTTTAAAATTAATTGTTAAAGAGGTTTTCAATAAAGCAATTTTCAAATCAGAAAGAGTGAAGAGGGATGGGAATGAGACAAACTACGGTAAACCGTTAGCCTAAACGTAATTGCCCGGGAGAGTCGAATAAACAAGGATGTGTCCAAATCCTCATGGGTATTGTACCTCCTTGGGTGAATTAAGAAAAGAAAATAACTTCTTGCTTATAGATGTCGTGTCTATTACTTTGTTAAAACGTTTCAAGCTTATAACAGTATATGACTGACCCTTTATGTCAACTAACAATTTATATCAACCAAATCAGATTTCCGCAGTCTTGTTCCTCTTAATGAAAAATTACTGTATCATTGATAATTATAATCATATAAACTAGACACAATTTTGAATCACAGATCTGAAAACCAATTTATAATAATAATAATTCGTAATAAAAAATATTCAATTGATTTCAAAAAATGTTTAGAAGTAATGAAAGTTTACACTCCCAAAAAATATAATGCACCTGTATCTCAGTATAAGTGCACCCCTGATCAGCGAGCAAGATATAAGTGCATGCCCTTTAATCCCAGAGAAAACGGTACTAATTATAAATATTGAATTTATATTGAATTTTTAATTTAGAAAAAGGTAAAATGCATCCATAAATATATGTAATTTGATTATTCAAACTGTTGATTGATTATTATTGGTTGCATTAGTGAAACCAAAAGCCTGTTTTCTACATTAAGATGAAGAACATACACATCTTGAGTTGAATAAACAAATCTTTGAACTGAATATGTAAACCAATGTTAATGTAAGACAACACTTATCCATGACTTACGTATTCCAATAATAATATTATAATCAGTTTTTCAGCGATTTAAAATAAAAGGCGGTCTTCACTGCCAGTTCCTCTTAAAAGCCTTTCTCTTAACAATTGAAAGGATGTTGAGTTAATTTGGTGCTAAAATTATCCTGTCAAAATGAATGTTCTTAGAAGAAAGGTCCAATAAAATACAGCATTTTTATTGAATTAGTTATGAATTTTATTCAAAATATTATTAAATTAGAAGTGGTTTAATGGTTTCCTTTATATCATAAGACAGTTTCCAAAATTTAATTATCTCTGAAGACTAATAAGAAATATGTTTACGAAAACAAATTATTTTGAAAGTAAATGGTATGAAATGGTAGGAAATGCTGGAAACAACTTTAATCTAAGATATAATTTCTTAATTTGTTTGAACAAAGTTTTTCAGCATTGAATTTCAAAGGATTCTTGGTATCAATTAACGGAAAACATTGACTCATTGAACAGATAAAACAATGTCTGCGATCTATTCCACGGTATCAGTGACTCAAGTAATGGAAGAGATGGCAAACAATTCCAATCAGTCATTATTTGATGAAAACGAAATGTATTTCGGTTTGGAATTCGAGCGCTTCTATTACTTCTATCGTCCAATTCATGGATACTTGAGTTTAGCCGTTTGTATATTTGGTATAATAGCCAACGTTCTCAACATAATTGTCTTAACAAGGTATGTCAATAATTAACAGGCGTGTGCAAGATACACCTTAAGGGAGGAAATTTATCAAATTAAAATTTAAAAGATATAAGAATCTAGAGGATAATCTTCCCAAAGTTTCCTAGATTTTGCAGTGTTATAAATTTTGTGGTAAATCTAGAGGGAGGTCCACACGAGCTCAAATAATTATGCTTCCCGTATACCCCTCATTATTTAATACAAATTAAAAAAATTGGTTCCAAGAGATAAGAGATAAAGTAGTGGGCGATTCGTAAAAACTGCTTCATTACTCACATTTCAAAAACAAATTTATTTCGCAATTATTTAATGAATGACACATAAGAATCTGTTTTACATAACGTGTCTTTTTTTATGTAGAGTTACCTAAATTTCATAGAATCTGAAAAACTTCATATAATAGTCTAACAATTAGAAATCCTTTCTTATCTATTTTGCACATTACCCTTATCTTAATCTTTGCACGTCTTTTATACTAAACTTTGAGTCCAAACCAGAATAAGTAGCTCTACATAAAAAAGACACGTTAAATTAATTCAAAATATTAGATGAATCAAAAAGTTTGTACGAAACGAGATCGCAAATATCTCCCAAACGGCTTATAATATTCAATTGGGGTAAAAAGCATTATAAGCATTTACTTACATGTGACCTAGAAAATAAAAGATATTTTTAAAAAGTCACATGATTTATCAAATTTTGAGACATTTTCAAAGGTCAGAGTCAGAGATCAAACCGGAAATAGAAATAATAATATTATATGTGGGTCTGATAAAAGAAGAGTGGATCTTTCATTTGATGTATGAACCATAAAAATCAAATTGGACAATCAAAAATGCCATAGTTTTAAAATAAAAATTTTAAGTAAAAAATGAGCTTCAAATTTTTCAAACTTCAATTAATTTTAAAATGTGATGTTTATTTGGTAAAAGGGTATTTGCTCTTGCTCTGTAACACTATATTTGACACTACAAAATGTACAATAACCGTGTTTTTCCTATTTATTCTTGTCAAATAAATGACATTTATAATTATTCTAAGGAAGATATCACAAAAATATTTTCATATTTTTGTTCAGTATAATGTGTAAAGTAATATAGAATATTAAAATCAAATTTGGGGAAATTGACACTATTTAACATGTGTCCAAATGGAAAAATTTATATATTTGAATTGCGATAAAAACTTATATACCAGTCCGATTTTAATGATTCATATATCAAATGAAAGTTCTACTCTTTTTCTATCAGATCCACATATAAAATTATTATTTTCATTTCCGATTTGATCTGTGACTATGACCTTTGAAAATGTCTCAAAATTTGATAAATCATGTGACTTTTTAAAAACATCCTTTATTTTCCTAGGTCACATGTAAGTAGATGCTTATAATGTTTTTTACCCCAATTGAATATTGTGATATTTGCGATCTCGTTTCATACAAATTTTTGATTTATCTAATAAAATAATAAACAGATTAAAAGTCAATTTATATAAAAATTTTGATTAAAAACAGGAAGAATATGGTGTCGCCAACGAACTCGATTCTGACAGGAATGGCGGTGTCAGACATGTGTGTAATCGCGTCATATATTCCGTTCGCAATCCATAATTTCATTAGAAACGAAACCGACGCAGAGGTGACTCATACGTACGGGTGGGCCTTCTTCACTCTTTTCCATGCTCACTTCACTGTGGTTTGTCACACCATATCTATTTGGTTGACTGTCATTCTAGCCGTCTGGAGATATTTAGCAGTGAGGTGGATGTCCATTATTTCTTTTTAGAATGTAATTTACTAATGAAATGGTCAATTTGCTTGTTTAGGTCACCCACTAATAGCAAGAGTTGGTGTTCAATGAAAAGGGCTAAATATGCAATACTGTGTGCATACATTTTGGTGCCCTGCTTATGTCTTCCCTTGTTTTTGTCGTTTACTATCAGTGACTTTGGAATGGAAGAGCGCCCAAATCAGACCTATTTTAGGGTAAATACTAGTTATTTATCGAATCAAATATAAAATCACAAAACTATTGAAAATTTATTGAAAAGAATTCTCAGAAAAGTTGAATAAAAGGTTAAAAGTTTTCGGACAACAAAATTATTGTCGGATATAATCGATGCTATCAATTGCTGCAAAAGATTTACAGCAATTCTTTATTTTTATACAATTTTTCGGTGTTTGTCATAAAAGAAGTGAACCAATGAATGAATGAATTTCTTATTAGAGATCTGTTTTCATACAAACCTTTAACAGCAAAACATCACATATTGTGTGCATTCAATGTTGAGCTCAATATTTCTTTTCTATGCAATTAAATGGGATTCAGTTCGAAATTGAAAATTTCATTCAACCTCTCAATTGAAATAGCTTCTAGATATTTTTTACAGCAATGAATATTACGATAGAAGAAAAGTTTTAATATAAAATGAATATCAAAACTATTATTGAGTTTCATTGAGGGGTAAAATTCTTTTTGCAGAGAAATTCTAGGCTATAGTGAGTCACTATTAGTGACTGTAAAGCACCATATTTTATATGCCTTTCAAATAATCTCTGTTTTTATCGATTTCAAAAAAAGACAATATTTTTTTATTATTCAAAATTCTTCAAATAATTTGAACATTCTTTTTGAAAATTGAGTGAAAAATCTCTTAAATTCTTATATTACACAAAATCACGACATGTGCTCTAGAATTTAGATCTCAAACAAATTTATAAATAAATGAACTTGAAATAAATCAGATGAGATGCACACAACTGTTTTGAATATTGTTTGTATTTCAGGTGGATTTCAGTGATATCGCGAACCAGAATGACGAATTCCTGCAAAAGCTTAACTTTTGGATGTTTAGTGTTATGTTAAAACTGATTCCCTGTGTTTTACTGGTGATCCTCACTTTAGCTCTGGTCAGAGTTCTGGTCGAAGCAAATAAAAGGAAACAAAGATTGCTTTCGTCAAACATACCAATGAGGAAAAACTCCAATCCTTTAGTGACAACTAATTCTTTGCCAAAAAACAATTGTGAAAAGGTGCGAAATTTTAGCCAACAGAGCGGCGACAGAACCACCAAAATGTTAATCGCAATATTGATAATGTTCTTGGTCTGTGAGTTTCCTTCGGGAATATTAGCTCTTTTAAGTGGTATTTTTGGCAAAATTTTCTTTAAAAATGTTTATAATCAATTCGGAGATTTAATGGATATGTTAGCTCTGATCAACTCTGCCGTCAATTTTATTCTGTATTGTCTTATGTCTCAACAGTTTCGTAAGACTTTCACAAAATTGTTTTGTATGAAGTATGAGACCGAAAATATTCGCCACACTTACCATTTGGCCCAATCCGTGAACGCAAACACTTGTAATACTACTTGTGTTTAGTTGAAGCCATTTGTTTCCTAACCGATGAAAGACTAAAAACAGACACTCATTGATATCAACAATTGATTGATCGATCGATTCAACAAATGCTCATTTCTGCCATATTATGTCTCCGCACTGTTAATCGATTCTAACTATATTTAACATGGAACATGTTAAATATATGAAATTCTATTAACTCAAAAGCAGTTAAAACAAATAAAAGTTCAAAATTAGACAAAACTGAACATTTATTTACACGAATCGATTGGGAAAAGTATTACTTATCTTAAACTATTACTCAATCGATTCTATTGGATTAATTGTTTGAGTTCCGGTGGAATACGATTTGCTACTAAATAATGTAAGAACACAATTGTTATTCTGGTGATACACATTTCCAAAGCTCATAAACTATTCTCAAAGGAATGTTTCAATAAAAAGATATGAAAAGCGACGGCAAATGTCTTCACTGGAATGTTATATCTCTGCAGTATTTCAGTTAAGGATTATATGAGACGACAGACAAATCCAATTCAATTTTACGTCAGAAAAACAATAACCCAACAAAATGATCATGATTCGCCATACATCTTGATCCTCGTTATTGTATACTTGTAGAGCAAAACAGTTATCCCTTGCATTTTGTGATTAATAATGTGAATGGTAAATAATATTTTAATAGTCAATCTGATTGACACGATTTAAGGCTTCAACAAAACGAATTAAATTCATTTGTATTGCTTTTCGTCATAAAAACATTTATTTGAAAATCATTCCAATGTTTGTGATATTCATTTCTATTATTCTTTCTTTTAATACATTCAATGTTTAGCTCAACAAAAGTCTTCTTTAATGAAAATCTTTGCATAAAACTAATGTTAATTTCGATACAAAAATCAATCATTTATTCGATTTTTTAAAACCTAATCGTTATCTACTTTTTCAATGTTTGAAAAACTCTTTTAAATGAAAAGTCTATTAAATTCTTAATGTTTAAGAATATAAATGTTTTTATTATTTAAATTTCAAATTATTTATTATCAAAATAACAATTCTATAGTTTTGTTTGTAATCAATTTTATTTTGAGAGAGAGAGAGAGAGAGAGAGAGAGAGAGTTTGTTGATTGAATCTTAGAGACTATTTTAATAATTTAATTAAAATTGGTGAAAATGTATTAATTACTCGAATTATCCATAAGAGCAAAATTGATAAAATATTGATTGATAGAAAAAGTATCCGCAATGATCCGATGAAGGGCTTCAGGGATGCAAAGACTGGTCGACCTCAGGGGGTCCAAAAAGTGAGGGGGTATAGTGGGTATTTTTCTGACTCGCTCCTTTGAGCTTTTTTCTGAGTCTCCAAAATTTAGAGGAAAGGGCGTAGCGGTAGATAATTTTCCAAAAAATTTACCGCCTCGCTTCGCTCAGCGGGGAGGGAGGGGGATCCGATTTGCCTCAAATCTAGTGGGGTCTCCTCGAGCTCAAAAACCAGGGGAGGGGGTATTTGGGCTATACCCTCTCTCCGCATCCCTGCTTAATACTAGATAGCTAAATATAGTTCCCTTAAATCAACAATGGGTCAAGCCTGTTCAAATGGTCTGGTGCTCAAAAGTTTTTACCTTAACACTCATTAAGTAGTTCTGAAAATAAATTTATATATTCATTTGTATGACATAACATCTTAGACAAAATGAGGAAGATCCTTCCTAAAGTGGGTTAATCGAGAGAAGTCGCCATTTTGGATCAGGATTAAGAGAAAATAAGTCATAAAATCATATGTGCATCATATCTAAAAATTTGTAAAATTACATAATCTAGATTAACTAAATAATCTAGTATCTAAGACCTAAATGATCCCTACCAAAATATTTTTCGATAAAATTGATCAAGTTGATTTTTCTGACCTCAAAATGTTGACAAATATATCGATAGTTTGCTATTTGAAATGCTCATTTCATAGTAAAACCTCCAGATAAGAGAACATGGTGACAAAATATTTCCACCCTTAATGAGGGGTACATTGAAATTAATTAAATTATTAAATAATATACGGAAAGACCATTTTTTATCTTGTTCATTTTACATTAACTGGCCCAATTACGCTTATTTTGATATGACAGAGATATAAGTTGTGATGAATCTTCTAGATTATTTAAATTGAGATTAGACAATTCTAACTTAAAAATAGAAAATTTTTAACTTGTTAAAGTTCTATAAGTACTTATATACATATTGAGAAGAAAAGCAAATAAAATATAATAATTGGAATAATTGCAAACAAATTCAAATTCAGTAACAATGAAAATAGCAAAACTGAGAAATTCATCAGAGACAAAACAAAAGTAATCAACTTGAATAATTGATGCAAAACTGTCATAATGTAAAGCACACAGAGTTCGGTCCAATACTTGACCACATCTCTCTCTATTTGCGTCATTCAAATCAAATAACAATTTGTTGATAGCTTTGGTTAATCTGGAAGTCATAAATTGTTTATTGGACAACATTTTATTGAAGGCATCCATTTGTCGGTTGATTTGTTCATATCTGAGCAAATAAAAGCAAATTATATGGAAAGCCTCGGGAACTACACTCATATTTGAGTGAATCTAGTGACTCCACAGTGTCTCACACATTATCCAGGGTACGCCAATCAGCACAAGCTGGAAAAAAGTCTTCAGGTTTAGTGCGAAAAAGACCGAAATACTCAAAGAATGAGAGTAACACTGAGAGTAGAAATCATTGCGTTCTTATATTTATATTAGTAAATTTCATATTGGGATTTGGGATTGCTCAATTTGTTGCATCCATTAACCGAACTCTTGATATATGTGAATGGGTGATACCACTTTTTTTCTTCATCTTTTCCCAAATAATTATAATTACAGATAAGAGAAACAAATAATAGGGTCATAAAGAAAACCACTCAAAGATGTGCATAAGGTTTGTCCATATCTTGAAGTGTCCCAAATATAACTCACACATTGATTTGTTCCCAACAAAGCATTTAATTGAAGTGCGAAATAAACTCGAATATAAAAATAAAAGAACCGAACACTTTATTTTGAACTTTTGATTCTTATTGCTATCGTGGAAATTATGCCCACTTATTGAGACATCCACCAAAATCAAGTGAACATCTCTCAGTTTGTCGATCACTAAAAACAGTTTGTTGCAAATACTCTGACTTTGTTAAAAAAATTCCTTTTAGATAGAAATAACTTTAGAATTTAGTAGCTGATCATGATTCAATTAAAAATTATCGAATTTTAATGTAAACTAATATTTCTGAATATAATTTCAATATATATTAATTTGAGTCATAACTGAGTTATTTATTTCTTCTTTTAGCAAATTTTTGAGTCAATTATTTTGTAAATAAGTATCAATCATTTCATTATAAGTTATAGGAAAACAAAGAATATTATGAATATTTTTACTTTTCCTTTTAAATTGAGTGCAATTTTTGTTCGACATTTTAGTTCATTGAATATAATGACGGCTTTCATTTAAACCTAAATTAATCAGACTTTTTATTTCATTGAATTGTTGATCCCTTGCCAGTGATGGCTAAGTTTCTCCGACTCAGGGGGTCTAGTTGAGCTCAATACTCAGGGGGTATTTTGGCTATACCCCCTTTGGCCATCACTGGTCTCTTGTTAATATATATGAGGATAAACAAGATGTACAAGCATAAATGTTATGTTAGTATGCTTGTATATCTTGTTTATCCTTATAAATTCTTATATTTCCATCTCGTGATTCACTCGAATCACTTATTCGTAAAATTAACTAAAATCAATAATTAATAAATAGAGATATTCCAATAAATATCTCTAGGCTCTTTGCTCTCTCGCTCACACACTCACACACACACACACACACACACACACACACACACACACACACACACATATACACACACATGTAAATCAAGATCCGATTCTATAAACCTCAAAGTTATGGACCGTTTGAAGTATAGTCTAGCACTAATTTATCAAGTGCTCAAAATCTTTCAAAATTTAAAATTGTTTTAATTGAGCTGTAATTTTATATACATAAACATTTAATTAATGTAACCTCTAATTAAAAACATTAAATTAAAACGTTTTAATACACATTATGTTCAAATTATTGATGAATGTGGTCAACTTAAACTGGTAACCTATATGGTAACCATTTTAAAATTTATACTTTCCTCTAACCGACCTGGTTGGTCCTAGACTAAAATGGAGCTAGACTATGTGTGAATTTTAAATTTTTGAATGAAAACATTAAAACAATTTTGATCGTAATTTAATGCTTTCGATAAATCGATTTTATTTACATTAAATGCAATAAATTTTATTCCATGAGTTCAGTAAGAAATAGCAAATAATATACAAAATTAGATAATTAATGATCACTGATTAAACTTGCTAATTTGAACTTCTATTTGTTTTAGTTAGCATTCTAAAAAAATTCTTGCTTGCTCAGCTTATTTTACGAAAAACAATCATTAGTTTACGTTCAGAAAAATCGTGTGATTTATAAATCAGTTAACGAGTAGTCCTTACAATCGAAACATGAATAGAGTTGTGTTACTCTCAGTTGTAGTTGTGGTCATTTTTCTGGCCATCAATGAAGTTAAGAGTAAGTTTGTACGTAAAATGATTGAACTCTTTTAAATAATTCGTTCAACTATAGGTGACGAGCCTGATACTTTTATTCTATCAAGTATAAAATATGTTCAAAAAAGAAGTGCAAATAGTTCTGATCTAGGTGATGCTACAAATGATACAGTTGCTCAAGAAGAAGACGAGTATGAAGACGACGACGACGACGACGAAACAGCAACGGAGATGACCACAACTAAAAAACCAAAGGGAAAGAAGAAGAAGAAAGGAAAAAAGAAGGGAAAACATACTAACAATGTCCAAATGAATGTTCAAATTCATAACAATTGAATGTTTATTCAAATTTACAAATTAACAAATTTTAAAGAGCTTTGTTTTGCATGCGAATTTTATTTCTAACATTGGACAATAATAAAAATCAAAATTTAAATGACCTAGCAAATATTTTTTTCTGCATTTTGTCTCTTATACAGTTATAGTCACAGTCAACCCCGATATGAGAGAGGTACAATTGAATCTCGAAAGCGAAAATGTATTAATTAGAACAAAAATATTGAACAAATTATAAGAAAATATTTCATAATATCCAAGTCATTTGGCAAGAAATTTTACCCAGAATACCTTATTTTTATCCGAATATCTCAAAGTTTTGTTAACGTTGTTTATGAATGGATTATAATTTGAAGGAAAAATCCACAAAAAAATGTAAACAAAAGTCAAAAAACATATGACTTTTGAGTTTGAAGTCAATTGTGTCGTAATTTGAGACAAAATGAAGAAACAACTGATCATTGATTTCGAGAAGAATGAAGAGTTGAAAGTCGAGACAAATGACAGCTCTTCGGGACTGTTATTGATTTGGTTGAGAGCTATTCAGCTGATGATAACAACACTCAATTTGTTTGCAAATGTCTATATTATGATGTCTTTGGATCGGTTTATGATGTCCTACGCCTTGTTTACAATGATATCTAGTTTTGTGGGACAGTTGGCCGCAATCGTGGGTCAGTTTGGGTATAAAATGGGACGACTCTTGGCATTAATCTACGCTTTGAGCTGTATATCTATGATTCTGGTCACAGTGTTCACGGGTGTAATCGGACACAATTTTTTGCTTAATATATCGCTGGCGATGACTGCTATCAGTGGTCTTATCAGTGGATTCGTTTGGTTTAAGAGTTGAACAACTGATTAGTTGTTCCGTCAATTTTGTAGTAATTGATTGAATTGACGATAATTTTGTGTTTGTTTTGCATTTGTTTAGACATATATTTAGAGTTTAAGAGTTAATTATTAAACCATTTCTACGAATAATTTAATAATTTTGTTAATCGATTCTCAGATTATTTTTTTCTCAAAAAATTGAGAAATGGGTCGGAAATGATGTTCTGACAACTTTTCTGATCATTATTTTCATATCTTCCGTAGAAATCGATTAACTTTTTCCTCGAAGTTATTAATAATTATAACCAAATGTTATTCAAATAGTCTTAAAATAAAACCACATTTTTCTAAATTTAAATCTATTTAAACGTTTTGTACTTAAGTCTAGACTTGTCTTTCAATTAAAGTCTTTTTGAAAAATCGTTGAAAAATGAACTTAAAGTTGACTTCGAGTTCTTTACTCATTTTTGTGATAATTTTGAATGTTTTCAGTTTCAACAGAAGTCAAGGTATAAACTAATTGTTTGATATTTTGAATGTTTACTCATGTTATTCATTTGAATAATATTTTCAGAAATTGGATCCGAAGAGTCGGGCAGTTCTGTTGATTCATCTCAAGAATTATCAGCTGAAGATTCGACTCCAGAAGCAGATAATGCAGACAATGGCTCAAATAATGGCGGAAAAGTGATTCCTCTAAACGATAGATAAGTTTAACTTTTATTCAAGATTGACCTCATTCATTTTTGAACAAATTATTGATTTAGTTTTGTTATTCTCAAAGTCCTTCAAATGCTGTTTAATTAAATTGTTTTTCATTTAATTGTTTGATCACTTGTTTTGCGTAAAATACAAGTTTTAATTCTAATGAGTTTTTGTGATTAAAACCAAAATCAAGTGACAAACAAATGTCATTAAATAAATAAAAAATAAAATTCTTTAATCAATTCGTGAAGTCTAAGGTATTTTGAAATTGGAATAAATATTTAGAAATTCAAATGAATTATAAAATCTTTTCAATTGGTTTTGTGCTACAAATTATTGTTTACAACAATTATTCCGTTTTCGCTGACATTTCTGACGGAAATAGTAAGTCATTTGAAAAATTGATTGAAATTAACTGAAATATTTGTCACCCATTATAAGAATCGAGGGAATTGGTTGAGAGTTTGGGTAATGATAGGGAAGACCTTTTAGTGGCTCATATTCGCCATAAACGACAGAATGTAAATCAAGTTCACGTTCATGTTCATATTGACAATGGTGATAATGAAAAGGACGTTGATGCTGATCTAGATGATGAGGAAGAAGAAGACCGTAAGAAAAGTAGAAGGGATAAAAAGAAGAAGAGGAAGGAAGAGAGGAAGAAAAAGCGAAAATGTAAGAAAGGTGAAAAGAGGAAGAAGTGCCGAAAACATAGATCGACTACACCCTCCACTTCTATGGTTACCACTCAATTGATTGCGAATAATACGAACTCGAGTGTTGATCAATCAACTTATTCTTCTGTCGCCCCCACTATTGTCTACACAACGAGTGGTGTTGTTATTACTTCAGAGACTATTCCGATCACCGAAACACCGACTGATTCCAATACTGAACCTACTTTTGGATCTACTGGTGAGCCATCAAAAGCCACTACAGTCCAATTCTCTGAATATTATCCGCCCACTGAAATAATGACTACCCCTCTTAATAATGACTTTACTATTTCGGATAAAGACATTCAGATGAGAAAACCGGCCGAAGATGAGAAACACATCGTTAGAGGCGTTTAAAATATATTTAAATTATTCCTTTTTATTTTGAAATAAAATTATTATTTTAATAAATTAATAAAACATATATTTATTTAAATATGTCTAGAACCAAAACACTAATTTCACTGGTAATTTAAACGCCATTACTTGAATTTAGTTTTCATTTAGACACAAATATTCTTTGATAGATTCAAATAAAAAAGATAAATATTTAGAAACCTATCTACAGGTTATTCAAATTATTTTAAATGATTACAAAGGTATGGATTTTTTCATTCAATAATAATATTATTGGCTTAAAAATCAGTTCATTTGGCGATTACTGTCATCTAATCACTGGTGTCATCACTGGTGTCATCACTGGTGTCATCACTGGTGTCATCACTGGTGTCATCACTGGTGTCATCACTGGTGTCCGCACTGTCATCGACCGTCTCATCACCTGGCATTTCTGTTGTAGTTGTCTTCTTCTTGCCACCAGTTCCTTGCCCACCCCTCTTTGTATTACCATTTCCATTGCGACGTCTTTGATTTCTGCGTTTTATATTACGCTGTCTGACTTGTCTGAGTCGATTGACATTGAGGGGAAGGCGCTTGGACCTTCCATTTTGAGCAATTCTTGAATTGTTCCGTAAATTATTTCGGTTCCTATTCGGAGTCATTTGAATACTTTTTACTGAAGGGTTTTGTTTAATATTCGATGAATTGGATGACTTTGCTAATAATTTGCTTTCGGAATCTAAAAATATTTTGAAAGATTAGCTTGATCTGTTAGTCAAATCACGACAATTGCCCAAATTTTACACTCACTGGAATTTTGTTGCAAGTTGCCACTCAAATATCCATTTATTCCTAAACAAATCAAAGCAAGAGGCAAAATATAATTCATTTGTGCCAAAGAGTTACCTCTTTAAAACTACTTGTGTTTCACTCATTTTTATAAAATATGAATTGAATAGCATTTGAAAGCTATTTAAAAGTCTCCATAAAAAGCAATTAAGAAACAATTAGATGAATATATAATTTAATTAATGAAATGACAATAATTAACATTCATTTGCATAAAGTTTTAATGATATATAAATGATCAGGTGAAACAACCAATATTTATTAGAATAGAAATTTTAAATTTGAATCCTCAATATAAATTTTTTAAACGCCAGATCATTCGGCTGCGGCCTCACCCGAGCCATCTTCACCCTCACCGGTGTCGTCTACAGTCTCACCGGTATCATCTACAGTCTCACCGGTATCATCTACAGTCTCACCGGTATCATCTACAGTCTCACCGGTATCATCTACAGTCTCACCGGTATCATCTACAACTTCACCGGTGTCGTCCACAGTTTCCTCTCCGGTATCGTCTACTGTTTCATCTATGGTCTCGTCTCCAGTGTCTTCGCCTTCAGGGGCTGTTGTTGGTTTAGGTTTACCTGGTCGTTTTGTTGCCTTTACCTTTCCACGTTTACCGCCCTTTACTTTGCCCTTTATCTTGTTAGCTCTTTGTTTTTTGCTTTTTGCCAATCCGTTAGCAGTAAGTGGCAATGATCTTTTAGCCGAACCACGTGCACGATTACGAGCACGTGCCCGAGTATTCTTAGCTCTTCTAGAAGCTGGAGCATTTTGTTTGGCCGCAATTATGGGAACGCTTTTCTTTGCATTCGATTGACTAATATTTGATGACTTTGTTGTCAATGAGATTACTTTTGAATTGGATTCTAAATATATATTATATTTTATAAAAGTGATAATTAATTAAAACTTTGAGTATAGTCAGTTAGCAAAGTTGACTAGGTTCAAATATCAAATATCTTATATTAAAAAAATTATTGGCAGCTTACCCTGATTACTCTTGTTAGCAACTTTCAAAGATTTTGAATCATATTGTTGAATGTGGAAAAGTATGAAAACAAAAATTAAAAATAAATTCATAACAAATTAATTAATAAATTTAGAGCATGATACATTTGATGAAGGATGAATTCTATTTATTATTTTAGAGTTTTCATTCACTAAAATGACGTGATTTTAAAACTAATTTGATTAAACAATAAGCATGTTCGTGATGTAGATTATGCAAGTTTAATTAATTCAAAATTCTACACTGAACAAACATTCATACAAGATCATTTTAAATTAATTGAGCATAATTTAGATTAAGCTTTTCGAGCTCTGTTGCACGGGTCAGGTGTTGTCAATACAATAACTTCATTATTTTTGACCACAACTTTGACATTCACTATAATCTTATTGTTGTTAATGTTCTGACCGCGATCATTTATGCCAGGGCGATCGTTTGGATAATCTGAATTCCCATTGTTAGGTCCAGGCCTTATTGGAGTACCTCGAGCTGGCAAAATATGTAGGGGTAGAAAACCTGCTGCTTTGTGGCGATTCAAAGCCAAAGTTCTTGCGTCGGGAGTTTTGGGCCCTAGAACCAATTCATTTTTGTAATTTTAAATAAGATTTCATATTTTAAATATGAGTAAACTTTTTGCACATTTTCATCACTTAAAATTGAATGCTTCGTGGATGAATATTTTTAATTCCAAAATTGAATGCCAGATATAATCTAGATAAATTATTTTTAGTACTTACTATAAGATCTTTTAAATAGAATGCAGTCTTTAATTAGAAATACTATTATTAATGCATTTATTAGCAGTGATTTTGAATACATTTTCACTCAACTGTTTTGAATGGAATAAAAGTACAATTAAATAGACACC
>JAQGCS010000846.1:0-17691 GCA_034702105.1 Fuscozetes fuscipes
TTCGAAAATTTAACATTACAGGTATACCCCCCCCCTCGCTCGCGTTTAGACCTTACGTCTCTTTGTGTTTTCCGCCAAGCGAAGCGAGGCCGGAAAATTTTTTACCTTGGTCCCCCCTTGAGTTTTTTCGCCGAGCGGAGCGAGGTGACTACGCCGAGCGTAGCGAGGTGACGTGCCGAGCGAAGCGAGGCGGCAAATTTTTTCGGTTTTTTGGTGGCAAATTCAAAACCCCCTAGACCCCCCTTCCCCCCTAGAAAAATTTTGAAAAACCCATACCCTAGACCCCCCTAGAGTCAAAAAGCTTGGCCATCCCTGATTTAATCATTCAATCAATAGATCCTATTTTTAGTGGAAAAATCATATTCTGTGCCAAATACACAGACAAAAAGACTCTTTGACTAAAACTCTGCCGTTTTATTGAAATTAATTTTCTAAAAATAATTAATACATTAAATAAATAAATTTCAAAAAGCAGTGAATAAACAATTAATTAAAATATTTAAATTACATTTATTAGGAAAATCCCAAATTAGTTAAATATTTAAGAAGAGTACTAGCATAGTCATCCAATCAACAAACTAAAACCAATTAAAACAAAAGCCTCTTGATTGTCAGAATTTAAAAGTATGTAGGATAAAACCTTTGATGTTCTTGAGCAAAAAGTCTTAAATATGTTTTATTCAGGTAATAAGTAAATGTTATATTCAATTTTTCTTTGAGCTATCTAGATAATATTTCAAAAATCATCTAAAAGTCTTGAATGGCATTTATATTACATTTCAGAAAGCTAATTTTATATCATAAAAGCATTAGGTAAGAGAATTTTTACTTATATGATAAAAACCTAAAAAAGAATTCGTTGTTATGACAACAACTTTGAGTAATATAGAGAGAGAAAAATCAATTTCTATTACTCATAAACAACAAAATACTCTATGCTTGATAGCAATTATTTGCTAGGACAATAGTGTTTTATATCGATCGAAAGTTTAATCTGAAAACATAGAATGACTTTGACATTGAATTCAATGTCATTTGTTGTTAAATAAGGTATAGGTATAGATACTAAAAGAAACCCGAACCTTTTTGGACAAAACTTTCCTCGATCAAACCAGTTGTAAATGATATCAAATCCACTGATAGCCCATTCGGGCAATGATTGGCCGAAGACCAGGAAATTAAGTTTTTTAATTTGTTTGATTGGATTTATGTTTCAATTATACAGAATTACAGCTCATTATTACAGATATGAAACCGAATTTCAAACCAAACTATTCAATGGTAACAAAGATGTACTCGATTTGCCCGCAATCACTCTCTGTGTCGAATATGATGTCATATACTTGAAATCGTCGCTCAGAAAGCAGTTCCCAACAATTAATGAACAATTGAGACGCATCGACAACGACTCTGAGTCCGATAAATACTTCAGGAAATATATGGTGTATAGGGAAAGGTTGAAATCTCTTAACCTTAAGAGCATCTTTGAACATTCCATCAAAGACACAGATTTCGTTGATTGCATTTTGTGGCGCCAAACAAAGTGGATGGATGAAAGGAAAATGGCCAGGTTGAGTCCTGATTGCTCAGCACTAAGCCCGGTTTTGGAGAGTAAGGTTTACAGCCTTGAAAATTCTGGTCCACTCAAGTGCTTTACATTCTTCAGTCGACAACAGTCTCAGATCAATGAAAGGAATGATTTACAAATCGATATGAAACAATTCGAGTACAGCACTGATCTCTTGGAGATTGTCATTTCCACGGATCAATTTAAAGAATCTCTTATGAACACCGGTCATAGGTCTGTGTTTATGTTCATACATGACTCATATAGAATGCCCTCATTTGAGACCAAATTTGATGCCATCGAATTGAAACCAGGAAAAACCTATGACATCCGGTTTTGGTCGACTACTAAATCTCTTTTAAAACCTCCCTTTCCTTCTAATTGTTTTGATTATCACAAGAATCTAAAGTCAAAAGAGCCAAAATCGGAGGACCAGTGTGAAACTGATTGCTATGTGGAGAAATCGGTTCAGGCATTCAATTGCTATTTGCCCCGGGATCTTATTGTCAACGACGATAAGCTCAAAGCCTATAACCCTAATTATTGCACTAAATTGGAGCACCTCGATTACTTGAAAGGTTTGATCACTCATTGTAGACAGATATGTCACCAGGATTGCCAACGCACTGATTACAAATTCGATGTCAAAGAGTCTAGTCACAATAAATTCGCAATTCCCACGGTAAAATAAGAGCCTTCAATAATACATCCTATATAGACTTGATTATTTTTAGGGTGATCAATTTCAAAAATTTGGCATTGTTCATCTCAAGTATCAAAAGGAGAAAGAAGCAGAATATGTGGAGCGCCCGGTTCAGTCGATGTGTGCCACTATTCAGATGATGTTCTATGCGGTTCTCATTTGGTTCGGATTATCCATCTTCTCGTTCAGCTCTATCTTCGAGATGGCGGTCAACAAAGCAAAGCCACACATGTATTACATCCAAGCATTCGATGATAAGGTATCGCCCAGTGTCATATCAGTGGTCACTTCTAACAAGTCATCCATGGGATGCATTGAAAAGGGTGAACAGGGCGTACATACAGAACAACCGATGATAAAACCAAGATTCGCTCCAACAAGAATCGGATCGAATGTAAAGCTCGAGCACTACAATGATTTCATATCGAAAGTGGTCGACGGCTATCCAACCGCACAAACTGTTGAATTACCACAAAAGTCTGTTACACAATACTGAGCGCACAAATATATGCCTTTCTTATATGCGGTGCCGTTTGAATCAAACTAAAAATTAATTATTAAATTAATTGATTATTAAATTTATTTCTGGGAGGGTTTCAAACGAAACATCGACTCAAAACAAATGCTTAATAATTTCATCTTTGAATGTCTGAATTGTCAATGACAAAGATTGTCGAGAGCTAAGTCAACCAAGAGTTCCTAAATTCAATGCGCACAAAATTTAAATGTAACAAGTTAATATTGTATTTTTATTCTTTCAGTGATAATATTCTTCTAATAAACTATTTTTGAAAAATACATCATTTGATAATCTATTCTTTGAACCTCAAAAATATCAATCGAAAGAAAATGTGTACATATGATCTAGATAAGATAGCTAAATTTAAATTCAAGTTAAACATTACTAGATGCAATCAAAGATTATGGCTGATTTGGATGAAAAGAATATAATTTATTCCTTAAATAGAAAGTTAAAAATTCATTTAAAATAATTAGATTACATTTCGTAAAAATAGATAAGAAGCAGGGATGCCCAAAAGGAGGGGGTAGACCTCTTATCCCCTCCTAGAGTCAAAAAATTGTCAATCAAATTCGATGTGTTTTCACCCCCTCTAAAATTTTGCCAACATTTAACATTGTAGGTATACCCCCTTAGAAATTTTCCGGACTAGACCCCCCTCTAGAGCCGTAGATCCTGGATATCCCTGATAAGAAGTTTAAGCAATAATGTCTTCAGTAGATTAGAGGAACACTAATTAGGTTTCAAACCTTACTTATTATCTACAGATGTCTTTGACTGACTAATGAATACATTTTCTAAGACCTGTTTTAAAGCTTTTATTTTCATTGCTTTCAGTTTTAAAACATTTTTTAAACGAATCACATTTAAAATGTATGTAAAATTCAATTTCTGTGAAGTGTTTTCTATTGTTTCTATTGTGATAATTGGCGTCCATTTTGTCAATACATTAGATGAGGTGATGGACAATAAGCTGACCGAAGAGGAGAATAAGAGTAATATAACTATTGATGAATTAGAAGGCGAGTCCTCTTATAGAAGAACACGAATTTTAGCCAACTTTCCATCGCCTGCTTATGTGCCCTCAGAATCCAAGTATTCTAAGAAATCTAGGAAACCTAAGAAGAAAAATGAGCAATATTCACAAAATGATGAAGAAGAAGACAATAGTGATAATTATGATATTGGACCAACATATCCGGGTCCAATTATTAAATACATTCCAATACCTGTTTATTTGTGAGTATTTTTGACTTTTTGATTACCATTTTATTTAGCTTGATATAATTTATAGGAGTAAACCAACAAAGAAACCTATGACTACTCCCTTTTCCTATGGATTAATGAATTCTCTTTCAATCGATAACTTAATGCCAATGAATATGGGAATGAAAAATATGATGGGTGGCACAGGTGGATATCCAATGATGGAATTAAATGTTCCAAATTATGACACCATGCCCATGACTTACAATAGAGGGCCAAGTTACAATCTTATGAGTGGAGGGCTTGCAAATAATGCTGCACCCAAATTGATGAATGGCTATGGAGTGACAGGAGATAGTGGCACATCTTCGTATGACAATCAAAATCAAAATTATGTTGTTGCAAATTATGCCAATACTGGTGGAGGTATGGGTTGTCCCCTTAATAATAATAATGGTTTGAGAATTAAAATGAAAAGTACACCCAATGCCATGAATTGTCAGTCCTATAATGGTAATAGTAATGGAGATACCGGTGATTATCCAGAAAATAATGAGATGGGTCAATATGGGCCCAACCAGGAAAATACTAGCAGTGATTATGAAAATGATTATTATTCAATGAACAAACCATCTAAACAAAAACCAAAGACGAGTGGAAGACCTAAGAAGAAAACACAAACGACCACAACTACGACCACTGAACAGCCTATTGATGAAGAGCATAATTATATACCTGATAATGAGATGGATACCCTCCAGAATCAACAATTCGGAGATAATGAGACAAAAGCCAAACAAATCGCGAGTATGTTAGAAATGTTGGATAAATTCACTCCATAAGTATATACAGTGTAGATTTTAACATACTCAACCTATCATGTGACAAAGTATCATAGGATCTTTGAGCATACAACGGAATATATTTACTCCTGGATCCTTGGGCAAATCTAACAAACGCCTCTTTTGAATCAAGGCTGAAACATGCTTTAGAGGTCTAACAAGTTTTGTATTCACTATTTTTCTGTACATTTTTTGATACAGAACCTCAAAGTTGAGAAAACAAAGTCATCAATAGAGATGAATGAGGAATTGTTTCTCACAAATTCATACATGCTGAATCGAATGGTGATAGTTAAATTTATATAACTCTAATGATTGAATTATTCAATTATAAGAGAAAATTTTATAAGAATTCGAATCTTAGTTTTTATTATTCAAATCATAGAATAAAAAGTAGTCACAAATTAGGAGTCAGTCATATATTTCGTGATAAGTATGAGTGAATCATTTTATAATCCATTCATTCAATACTGAATTTTGGGTTCAAATAAACTGGGAGAATTAGCACAAACTTAATTATTGATTCATTTCTATTTGTTGACCCTTTTTATTCCCTGGTTTAAATCATACCCCATTGAATTGAAAGGTCGTGAGATACTTTGTCACATTATAGGCTGAATACATACACTCTTTACAATGTATTACAATGTATTACAATGTATTACAATGTAAGTAATGATATTTCAATTTTGATTGTAAATCTTTAATTATTTTTCATTAAAAAAAAGCTAGAATAAATATTAATTTTCAACAATTTGTTATCAAAAAGATGGTCAAATAAGGAGGATATTTTATTAGTCATGGAGATTATCTAAGTGGGTTCTGAACAAAATACCTACCCTCTTTGGCCTTCAATGATCTCGGACATGTTAGATCATTTAAACTAGGCACTTGTAACTCACAATAACTAGAAGTAAATTACAATGCAACCTGAAAATGTGCAAGGTTTCAAATATTGAAATGAGAGATAAAATGATTAAATCAACGCTGTGTTCGAACCCATGTGTTCGTAAAATACTTCTTTGAAATAATTAGATACTAGGTACTGATTTAAGATATTACTAGGACTATGTATTACCTACAGATCAATTTGGGTTTATATTTTAGTTTATATCCAGAGCTGTTCAACCTTGAATGAGGAGAGAAGTAATAAGCAGATTGTTTATGACAAATAACTAGAAACTTTAGTTATATGCTCATAAAATCTATGACATATAGGGTTAATTGATAAGACATTTGTATATTTTCATATTTTAATCATTTAAGTAGAACTTATTGTCTTCGTTCTCAACCTTGGTAATTGTGCTACAATTTATATGTATATGATGATGTACATTTACATCGATTCATTCATAATGTTTTAAGCTTTGATACTATTTTGACGCTTTGAACAGCTCTGGATATATCATTTGCAAGGTCACATACAGGTTCACATTGAGAGGTTGAAAAACAACTGCTCTTTCGTGCAATGGTTACAAATTTTATTAAAACAATCGATATGTACATCATGTTGAATAAATGCAAGTATAATCAAATTATATTTTAATTTAGCCTTGTTACTATGGAAAAGAATAATTAGATATTCCTCGATAAATACATAAGTAATTCATCGAATCAGGGATGCCCAAAGGGGGGTCGAGTTCTTACCCCCTGGAGGCAAAAATTTTGAAGAGTTTAACATTACAGGTATACGAGCGAAGCGAAGCGGCAAATTTTTACCATCCTCTAAACCCTCCCCTAGAAAAATTTGGAAAAACTACCCCCATAGACCTCCCTAGAGCCGATTTGGGTGGGCATCCCTCATGTAAATCGATATCGAGATCATTAATTACACGAAACAATAGTAATGTTAAGACGAATGACACAAATATCTTAAAGAAAACCATTAGAAGAAAACTAAAGTCTTCAGTAAATAAACTAATTATGTAAACAATTCAGTCATCCATTAGTTAATGTCTTATATTTTTTATCGATTGACTCATAATTTGAAAACAATTATTATTTGTTTTAAAAATAGATTTTGTTTATGATTTCGAAAGAAAAATATTTTTATGTTTCAAAAGTTATCATGATTCATTAATATTGCTTTCAAAAAAAGGAAATCGATATTGAAATAAAAATAAATTCTCAAGGTCTCTTATGAATTCAAATTCTATGCTAAACAAGTTTTTTAGAATTTTAAGCTTAAGATTTCCTTCACTTTATTTATATCTTTTTATACGTCAGTTCTCTTCGTGAATAATAAAATAAAATTACCTTTTTTGTCTCTCCTTTTCACAATTCATTTGAATTTAAAAGTGGTTTGAGTAAGCCAACTTTGTTTCAATAATATTGTCAATATTGTTAATATTATCAAGATTATCTTTGTGACATATTTGACTAAAAATATTTTTCGCAATATTTTGTTCAATGTTAATTGATTTTTATGTTGCCATGGTGAATTACTCGATTTAAAATTTGTAAGAGAAATTGGAAATATTAAAATTTGCCAGGTTATATTTTTCATGTAAAATTAGAAGGTATTTAATTTAATTTTAGAATCATCTACATCCTTGGTGAACTAGAAAAAATAGTTTTTTCACCTGAATAAATTAAAATACATATCAGCTCGAAAATCTAAAGTAAGCTGAGTGCATAAATCTACATTGCTGCTCGAACAAGTTTTCTCTTTATACGACGCCCAGTGCGCGTGCCAACGACAGTATGCTATAAATCATCAAGATCCTTGTGCTTTGCTTGCTAAGGGAGTAGTGAATCACATTGATTCTAATTACTTGAGTGTAAATGTGCTTTTAATTCTATAGTTTGTGTGTTATTGAAGTGAAATCGTCAGTCGTTTTCATTTGTTTGTGAAAATTAGTTTCCATGTTATGAATACTATTTAAACTGAATTTTCATAATTAAAACTATTTTACTCATTGTTTAATCGAATCTTAAGACTCAAAAATCGATTTATTCATTTGTTTTCTCTAACTTTGAGACCATATTATTCGTTATTATTATTGTATTTTGCATTTTATTAGACAATAAATAGTTCTCCGCTTAAACTTAATAGACTATTGATTTCTGTGGAAACGCAACACAATTGCAAGTATTCTACTTCTACCTGCTCACAGTATCTTGCTCCATCGCTCACTTGACTATTCGCATGTAAGCATTGTACACGACAAGATGTCTTCGAGTAGCAAGATTGACAGTATTGCAAACAACATGGTTCAACAGAAGAATAATAATAAATTCATGAATAGCAGCAATAAAAATGGTAATTAAATTTAACTGGTTGATTTTTATTATACTGGTTTTTACTATGTTTACTGTTATATACTCTGTTCAGTTCAAAAACCCTAATAGGCTTATTTTATAAATTTAACCAGGTGTTAACCATTATTAAAGCTCTTTTCAAAATCAAATGTTTTTAATCAAATTTCAACATAGATCCATTTATTATTAAAGTATTTTTTCAAAATTTGCTAGAAACAAGGTTTAAAAAGGTTTTGGCAGATGTGCTGAACAATTGAATATAAATTTTCAAATTTACATCAGCAAATTAAGTTTACAAATTTATATTCAATACATCCATTTATTAGAAATTGTTTGGAAATTATGTAGGATGAATTATAGATTTTCACAGTCTCAATTAAGTTATTAAATGAGCTCTCATATTTTATCGATTACATATAAAGAAAGATATTTCAATCATATTTATTTATTATATCACCTAATTTATTATTTTATCTACACAGATGTCCAAGTATCCATGATTTAAAAATAAGCACTTAAAACAATCAAGCTTAATACTAAGCAAGTAATCCTGTTCAACAAGGGTATTTTATCTGATATTAGCCATATAAAAATATAATCACGGATTAAATATTTAATAAATAAAAGCCAAGGTTATTTTTTCATTTAGTAAATGATCACCTTGAACATCCATTTGTTTACGAAAATTTTGAATTATTGATTGCCTGAAGTGATAAATAATTAATTTGAATTTCCTCGTATATATAGTGAACAAGTTTTTTAGGCCGTGGGTTACCTGTCGTTGCGTTGACTGTAATTTGAATATTGATTCTCAAAAGTTGGCGGATATTATGAAAAAAGCATTGAATCCCAGTATGGAATTGAATGACGAAGATATCGATCGAAACAAAATAGTGTCTCATCGGAGAAATAATAGCGTCGAAGACTCGTCTGACAATCGTTCTCATGTTTCAAATGATTCCACTGTAATTTATCAAGATTAATTGTTATCAAGATAAAATATTGATAGACTCTATATTTTATGGCAAATTTGTTTTGTAAAGAGTATTAAATATTTAAATTTCAAATCTCTTTATATTTTGTGACGTCAATGGAAAATGTTATTAATCTTGGTTTTAAAAATATCCTATTATAAATATCCTAAAAATATTGTAACCATGGTAAAATCACGAAGCTTAGTTTATTGTACAACCATAAATTTTACGTATTATTATTATGCTTTATCATAATCAATTATAATATTTAATAATTAAACCCAGTTGTGTAATATTTTTAATGATGCTTGACCCATTTAGATGTAAAATTGAGTTAGCTCTCATTAGTTGTTGAATCGAACATACATTGCATGTATTACATACATCATACAGTGTATAAATTAATTAATTTAGTTTATTCGAGCAAGGTAATGCACTCACAAGATACGCATGGCTTAATTTAATGCATTTAAGTTTAAGGTTGGCTCACATGAGAGTCAATTATTTTATTTAAAATCTTAATTATTTTACTCATAATTAGATGAGTCATCATAATCTTGAAATTTGCATGGAGATTTTAATGATAAATTCAACTTTATTCAATTTATTGACCTCTTATTGAGAAATAATTAAATATTCATTAAATTCAATTTAAATTATTTGATTAGCTTTGCGTCTGAAATATTAAATTTGAGATATTCTTGGTCTGAAACAGAAGTATTCTTAATCATATGGTGGGAGTTGTCTGGTTCTGCCATGATCTTTGATTTCACAGAAACGGATCCATTGAGAGCTGTCCTTAAATTTAAATCCGATTCAAATTTCTGGTTATCGTCGATGTCTTTGTTGAATACCACGAAAAATGTCATTTCTTTGATCAGATGAAAAAAGTCACCGAATGGCCAATATTTCAATATTTTCGGCTGATTTGTACGCTTTGATCGCCATTCCAGCAACTTATGCAGGGATAATTCAAACCCTGATACATTATGAACTTGGTAAAATATCAAAAGTGCAGCAATCACTAAATAGATTCTTTTACTGATCATTTTTGTGTTTGTGTAGGATTGTAATAAATTATTTGTTCACATTTAATCTTAAATAATTATTCTGTGCTGAATATGTGGGCATTTTCGCCAGCATTTCCTCAATTTGTTACAAGTAGTTTTTAGAATTAATTAATACGAATGGGCTTTCACAAGAGTTAATACAATATTATTCACCAAAGATACATTGTTAGGTTTCCAAGGTGATTAAGAAGGAAAATAAATGATGCTAGAAAATTTATTCAAGCATACTCTAGCAACTAAATTTAATAGACCTTCAAATTGATTAAATTGAAATTTATTGCACTCATAAAAACATTTCATTGAATTTGATTTAATATTTTCACAAATCATTAAAATTGATTTTTTATGAGTATTTTGTTTACAATTCGTAACTATTTTTAATTATATTCAATGAAAATCATAAGAAAATACCTCTGATTTGCGATAAAACATCGCATAAAATGTAATTCATTTACTTGTTATCAGAAATATTCTCGTTTTCTCCGATGATATAAACACAAAGTCAAGGCTTTACTCCTTTACTCAAGCCTACACTTTGTTTACTTGCAAAATTTAAGGCTGAATTGCATGTTAAAAGTTAATTCTAATTTTGATTGATTATTTTATTTCTAATAATAAAATGAAAATATGAAAAAATATTCAAATTTATTATTTTTAATGTTTCTGAAAATAACATTTTTAAATTTAAAATTGAAGCCCCAGTTCAATTATTACAAATTGTGCCTGTACTTTCAATATCCTGTGTGAGCCTGGTCATCTGTTCTTCGTTATTATTAATATTGCTATTAATATAATTTTGCGATAATTTATAGTTTTTATTCATATTATTAATGACCACAGTTTGAAGGAGTGGCTTATTATGCGGTTTATTAATGATATTAATCTTGTTCTTATTAGCATTATTATTATTATTGATTTCATTGATTTTTTGCATGAGCTTCACGCCATCGATTTGATGTTTTTGTCTTTCCAGAGATTGTTGCTTTCTATAAAATTACCATATTCATTTAATATTGCCATTAATATTGTGAGGGAAATTTTTATGCATTTTACGACTTAATGACTATATTCTCTATTAAAGTATGCACGCTCATTTAAATATCATTATTCTATGAATATTTCCACTTATTAATTATATTTTTGCATAAATTAGCTTTATGAGTATTATCAAGATAAAATAATAAATTTAAATTATAATAATTTGAAAGTTTACCTGCGCTTAATGTTAATGATTTCAATGATAATCCAAAGAATTGCAATTAGAGTAAAAACAGTGATTGAAAGTACAATTAGAACTTGGTAGAAAAGGGTGGCCCTCTTCCACTCTAATATAGTTGCGTTCAGAGGCTGTGAATCCATTTAAAACCAGAGTTTTTTATTTACTTTAAGTAAACAAAATCCTTTTAAATCATATTTTTAGAAATATTTTGGCCTTTAATATGGTTTTGAATGAATTTTGAAAAACGAAAACATTTTCAACATTCGACTCGACTTTTCTTTATCTAATTGTTTGAAATGTTTTTCCGAGTCATCAAAACTACTCATACTTTCAATGGAGTATTGGGTCAATAGTGATATCAGATACGAATACCCAGACTTCCACTCATGTATTGTAATCTCCATAAGTTTGTGATATATTTTATTACATTTCTATCTCTTAATTGATTTATTAATTCCTTTTTCAAGGATTTCAAACTCGTTTTCATAAAATACTCAACAAAAATGACATTTTCTCGATTGTCAACTCTTTTCTTGAATTAATTCATACATTAAAAAGCATTTTATTGGAAATAATGAATTGTTTTTCAATCGCTGGAATAAAAAAATTTGCTCAAAATTTAAATGTTTTTAAATAAAAAGCTTTTGATTAATAATTGATTTGAATTTATATCAAAAATATTTTGAGTTATTCTTTAAGAGAATTGAACCCTATTTTGAGAAAGTACAAAAAGCAAAATACAAAATTGTCCTTACATTTTTATTATATAGATACTCATTCAGCGAAAACATTAATAGTAATCAAGATAAATCAAAGTTTTTGTCAAAAGATTCGAAGCATTTTATGAAATGTTTGTTTTTATTTAAAAGATTTTGTTGAACCCCAGGGAGAAAACCTACAGTCCCTTAATGAGCAACATAAGGATTTTGTGGCGTTCCTGAAGTGTTTTGTGGCATTTGATAAACATGTGGTTGAACTCCAGAGGTTTGCTGAGGAACGCCATAATTTTGTTGGGGAACACCATAGGTATGTTGAAGAGCACCATAAGTCTGGTGAGGCATAGCGTATGGCTGTTGTGAGGATTGATAGTTCTGAGGATAAACTTGGGTTTGTTGCGGAAAACCATAAGCATATTGTTGGGGGTCATACCCTTGTTGCGGATGACCAGAGGTCTGTTGCGAGCCGGAGGTGTGCTGTCCAGATGTCTGTATGAGAGCAGACGGCTCCTGAGCAGCCGCTGTTTGTGGTGCAGCCGATTGATCAGAAGTGGGAACATCTGAACTATTTTTATAAACAGGAGTCTGATAGTTGGGACCATAGGCCTGGTTCAATCTTTTGTTCCTGTCTTGGATACCTTGCTGATGTCTTTTCACACCATAACAACAAAGCCCGAAAAGAAATACAACACCTCCACAAATACAAAGTAGAGGAGCGCCCAGACAAACCACAAATACAATGACAGATATCTTTGTGGAATCGCTATCCGTTTCCTTTGGATCAATCTTTTCTCGAATACTATTTATGAAATCCATGTCTTTTAGTGTCAACTCAGAGCTAAATATCTTCGAAATTATGGTTTTTATTATAAACTTTCAAATGATTTCAAATTCTAGAGTTCACGAGACTATTATAAATCATCTAGACAATTATGAATCTTAACTTATGTTGCATGATTACCAGTCATGGATCAGAGTTCCTCAGAAATATCATATAATGGTGCAAAGTCTTTTTCGTACCTTTCATGATATATTAATACTATCATAAGTCACACGCTTTAAATATCTAATAGTTATAATGAACAAGATGAAAATCGATATTATTTATAAAAAACTATTAATAAACGGCGTAAAAATTGTAATTAATTAAATTTTACGCTTTTATTATAATTAATAAAAATTCCTGAAAATGATATGATTTGCAAAAATTTATTTTTACTTTTGATTTCAAAATTTAATGACATTTCAAAAGTGTTCGTAAAAATAAACGAAATGCGTTCGCAAAGAAATTAACGAACAAATAAATCACACAAAATGTTTTTCACCTTGCAGGAAATTGCTGATTTAAAGAACAATTTAGTCATTATTAAAATTCTGCCCTAACTCTGAACAATAGATAACTATTTTTCAATTTAATCGCTTAATTATATTAACTATTGATTTGTGGAGACATAAAGTGGTGTTTAGAGGAAAATTTTCAATTCTTCATGACTTGCAAGTATCAAATAGTCGACTTCCATATGCCATAAATAATATAAAAGTTTCAATTTTGCCGTTCAGTTGCATTTGCGCTCTCATTCACTATATTTCAGTGTGTAGTGAAATTCCCTTGTTTATAAACATTGTTTCAAGCTAGTTCATGCCCTAAAGAATATTCTCATTGTGATTACCTGCAAAGATTAATTGACACAACTTGCAAATTAATTTATTTAAGCAGCAGATGTGTCCGAATAAATATATCATTGCTGTTATGACACGATATATGTTGTATTGAATTTACTAATAAACAAAAGACATTAAAATATCTTTTCTTCAAATAACTCGTGAATTAAATCTGAATATCATTTTTTATGTGATAAACATTTACACGAAATGCACGAAAAGGTGTGCGGAAAGAGTTATTCGACAAATAGTGAGTTTTCTGGCAATTCCTACGAAACGGTCAATTCATTGAAGGGCTCAGAAATGTCTAAAAGTTTTAGAGAAAAGTCATTTTCATCCGTCGATCGATTGATGCAAATGTTGAAAAACGTGGAAAACAACCGAAACAAACTTCAAAAGCAAAACTCTGTTGCCATCAGTTTCTTGGGAACAGTTCTTCCAAACCAAAGGAAAGCCTCATCTTATCATCGCTTGCAGTTAAGAGTGTTTGAGTTTCTGCACCGACCGCGCAGTTGGTTCGGCTTCTGTTACCACATATTCGTATTCCTCATTGTCTTCATGTGTTTAATCGTAACCATATTCACAACAATTCGTAAGTTTGAGAACTTCTTCTGGAATATAATGGTTGGTATGGAAAAAGTGATAGTCGTTTGGTTTACGGGAGAATTCCTCATTAGACTCTGGGCCAGTTCTTGTCGTACTAAATACAGAGGAGGGGCCGGCAAACTAAGATATCTGTGTTCTCCACTGCATTTTGTGGATCTTATTGTAATAATTGTGTCAATTACTGTGGTATGGGTTCAGAAGGGAGTCACTGAAGAGGGAAATATGGTTTTCGCCGCCTCAGCCTTCAGAGGATTTCATCGCTTTTTCCAAGTAATTCGCATCACTCGTACGGAACGCCGGTTCAGACCGTTCCGTGTCTTGTTTTCAGTCCTTTACGCACAGAGGGAACAACTGATTATCATTACTTACATCGCATTCCTTGTGCTCTCATTCTCCGCTTTTCTCTTATATTTGGCAGAAAAGGGAAGTAATGAACAGTTCGAGAGTATAGCCGACTCCTTTTGGTGGGCCGTAAGTTAACAATGAATTATTATATAAAATTAATGTTGTATCTTGCAAAAGGTGGTCACACTCTTCACAATAGGATATGGAGATAAAGTGCCGGTCAGTGAATCAAAATTTAAAATCAATAACACTGTTGTCTTCCGAAAATTATACCTGTTACAAATATTTGACCAGAATTATTGATTTAAATTTTAAAGTTACAGTTTTAATTTTTGATGCAGGTTACCTGGTTAGGAAAGATGATAGCCACTGTTTTCGTTATGTTCGGCGTTTCCATATTTACAATACCGGCCGGAATATTGGGCGCGGGTCTGGCCATCAATATTCAACATCAAAAGAAACACTTCAAAAATAAGCAGAAGTTGGTTCCAGCAGCTATTCTTATTCAGAGATGTTGGAGGTTTGTTTTCATTGGTTTATTATAGAATATTTACCTTGATCTTCTATTAGATTATATGCATCGCACCCGTCCACCCTATCAATAGCTACTTGGAATATACCGCAGAAATATGGCATTTTGACAGCTAAAGAGAGGAATGCCATCAGATTCATGCGTGGGATCAGGTTTTCATTGGCTGTACGTACGTTCAAAACACTGTTCATTCATAAGAGCATCAAAGATGTTATCGAGCAAAACCGTACGGACCATTTGAATGTGATTTTCACAATAAAAGAGCTGAAAAATAATTTTAATAAAATTCAAATTAATTGTGACTCAAAACTCATCACAACTTCCAAACAATTGACCGAAAAAATTGAACGCTTAGAAGATATTAATCAAAAGTTGATGGATAAGTTTGACAAACAATTTGAATATTTCGATAGTTTATTCCAAGTTCTATCTAAAGAATGCCATAAATTAGAGGACAAAGAATAATATTAATAAATAAGACTTTATTCTTGAAAATGACTATAAGTTTACAAAACTCTAAAAAATATTAAACAAATATTCAAATATTTTCAATAATTCTCCCACTTTTACTCAACCTTTCATATGAGTTATCCCGGTCTTTGCCTAACGTCTTGTACCTTTTCTTATGCTGAGTTCTTGGAATTCGCTTAAGTGGTCTCTTGTGTTCTGGAACCAATAATAACAATCTGGCTTCGTATGGATTCTTCTCGTTGTCGACACCCATAAGAGTCTCTTCCAATAATTTTTGCGTCAAATCAATGCAAATGAAACCATATCTCTTTGAACAGAACAGACCATTACTACACTGCACTTTGAACCCGGGTATTGATTGATAGCAACTCTCCAAGAAATCTATTCGACACAATATTAATAAAAATAAGAATAGTTAAAAGCCAAGAACCTTTTTGAATGAGACAAGTCGGGCAACAGTTACACAATGAATCAAAATTGAATTTTCCATTCATAAGAGCGCAGGTTTTGCTGTTAACCCATTTGTGACAGTTCTGGAGATTTACTTCACACTTGCATTCATTCAAAGTGTTATTTAAACATTTGACGGATGAGATTAGTGTCAAACATATTAAACACTTATAAAGCATTGAAATTATTTTGTCGACCATTTCTTTAATTAATATTTAATTAAAAAAAAGTTCATAAAAACATTGAAATATCGAAATCAGGTTTTCATTCAATGCTAACTTAAAAACAGTGTTTTCATCAAATTTCTTATCGCATAAAGTTTATGCTATAAACAAATAATGGGTAAAATCCCTTCTGATACATGAACAACCTTGGTAATACAGCACTAGCATAACGAATTCACTCATTCAGTTTAGTTAAATATACATTGTAGTTTAACAGCTAATTTTTAAGTTTTAAGTAAAGAATTTCAATTACCGTATTACCTCGAAAAATGTGGCATGCCGGTATAATTGAGGTTGACCATATTTCTAAAATTGTATCTATGGTCCTTACCGGCATGCCGGTATAAACGAGGTGCAATATTTTTATGAGAACACATCAAACTTTCCATTTTGGCAATAACTTTGCAAATGAATGTAAACTCTTATTTAGGCAAAGTTTTTATAATCCTTTCTTATCATATCTTAACACTTATCTGTTGAGGTATTCAGAAAATTTCAAGTAAACAACTCGTGACTACGGTTCGCGACAAAACATTAGCGCAATTACTAAATATAATTTTAAATAAATTTAAACGCAAAATAAATCAAAAAAAATTTATTTATAAAAATAAAAAGCAATGCAATTGTTATTAAAAAAATAAAAATAATTATGAGTAATAAAAAAATTTAAAATTAAAATAAATGATGAAATGCTCTGCGACAAAATAATAGAGTAGCTTTTGGCCACTTCGTCGGTCAATAGCGGGTCGGACCGCCTCTTTCGAGGATAACGGCCTTCATTCGGCTCTGCATAGAGTCGATAAGGCTCTCCAAGAGCTTCGGTGGGACCGCGGCCCAAGCCTCTTCGATGGCCAACTGAAGCTCTTGATTATTCCGAAACTGGTGGCCAAATCGGTAAACATACCTGACCAACCAACCCCATAGGTTTTTTATGGGGTTAAGGTCAGGTGATCGACTTGGCCAGTCCATAACGGTGACCTCATTGGCTTCAAACCACCGAAGAGCGCTGCAGGCCACGTGGATGCTGGCATTGTCTTGCTGGAAGATCCACGGCTTGTCGGCGATGAGTGGCCCTTAGGGGATTAGGTGTTCGGCGAGGGTGTCTTGGTAGCGTAGGGCATTCTGTAGTCCGTTCAATCGCACGATAGCAGTCTTCTCGGCGCGTCCAAATGCCGCCCAAACCATCACCGATCCTCCACCAAATCCGCGCTTTGACAGGACCTGTTTTTCTTCACGCAGGTCATGTCAATAGCTGCGGATGCCGTCGGGGCCATCAAGGTTGAACTTCTTCTCATCGGAGAAAACAACCTTGTGCCATTCGGT
>JAQGCS010000847.1:0-17691 GCA_034702105.1 Fuscozetes fuscipes
AATTTTCGGCTCTAGGGGAGGGGTAAGAGGCCAACCCCCTGGCCATCCCTGATATCAAGGAACAATTTTAACACTAAATAAATTAGGATTTCGAGATATGATTCATTGGAAACATTACTTCATAAGAGATATAGTGGACTGTAAATTGAATGAATATTAAATTTTTTATCTGATCTTAAAAGACACTTCACTGTACAAGTCATGTGTCACTGTACTTGCTACATACATGCACTGTTAGCCAGGGGTGCGGAAGATACCCGACCTCAGGGGGTGTCCCTCGGACCAAAAAATCAGGGGGGTATAGGGTGTATTTTTTCTAACTCGCCTTTTGGGTCTCCAAAATTTCGAGGGGGGGGGGTAATATTTTACACATAAATTATCTTGTTAATTACAATTGTCAATTCTATTATTAATCTATAATGTTAATGGTATCAATTCTAAATGATCAAGCTTATTTCTCATACAATTACAAATGTAAAAATTTTATTGTTTTTAAATTATGTTCACTTTTATTATTTAGTGAAAACTATAAAAACTAAACATGTCATTAAAATTACAAGTAAACTCTTAATTCGATTTAAAACTTGCAGATAATGTATTATGGTCAAGTCCTAAATGGATTTTAGTGATCAAAAAATTGTTGTGGTCAGTTTGACCACTCGGACTGGTCAGTAATTGAGCTAGAAAAATTTTGAGAATGTGATATTTGAACTCCTGATAAAATTCTAGGTCGAAAAAATATATAATATCATATATGAAAATGGCTCCATTCGTTGGTATTAAATAGTACATGCTCACGCAGGTTGAATAATAAATATCATGTTACACACCAATCCGATGTAGATTTTTATGTTGATTTCAAATATGAAAATAGTATTTAAATTGCATTGATAATATTTTATTTATTCAACTATAACCAACTAAATTCAAAAATTCTAAGATTCTTATTTTAAAATAATTAAGGTAAAAGTTCAATAAGTAAAATATTGTCAATGTAAAATTAATAATACTGATTCCTACGTCTTAAAAGTTGATGAACATTCTTGATGTACATGTACATTCTTGATTTCTGAAAAGGGTTGAACTTATATCTAGTTATAAGTTCACACGTTTTTTGAGTAATTTTTGATTGGATTACATAAATGTATGGTTCATTTCCTGTCATTTCTTCGCATTGATAGCAAACTGTGAGCAGAGCTTAAGATTTCAAATATCAATTGAATTGACATTTCATTGATTGTTGTGATACTACAGTAGAACCTTTGTATACAAAACCTCCGTTATAATCCCTCCCTGGCTATTGCCTTTCAAACATAAAAACCATTTGTCGTCACAATAGACAATTAAAATAACCTGGTTATAGTCACTATTATAATCCCTGATCATTGCATCCGGTGTAATAGAATTGAGTGCATTTTTGAGCTGGTTATAATCCCTCGCTAAGAAAACTAAAAATGGATGAATTTTAATAAAATATTTTAATTTCCAATTTTGAATAGAGTAAATTAAGACAGATATGTTAAGTCTCTAGATATATATTTTGATTTTCAGAATTAATTATTTGTGAACATTTAACAACCTCTTCTGAGGTCGATGGGGCTGGGCACCCCTGATGAAAGCGCTTGATCCTTACGGTGATTCATTCCTTATTGCTTCATGAATTTAATGCTGAACTATGAAAAGGACATCACATAATATGATTCACATTTCTTTGCAAATTATGTAATATTTTGTTAATTTATTTCAAATCATTTGAATTAAATCAAAGATCGTAACAATTGTTTGAGAGAATAGTTTATATGAGTCGAATCGCAAATCACATCCAAACTAATGATGCAATTCCTCAAAGACTCAATTTTTTTATTGCCCTTTAATTCTAACTCAAATGAAATTTGTTTTCATTGAGTAAACTGTGACTAAAGGGCTTAAAAACTCTAATTTGTTCTCAAAAATAGAGTGAAAATTGTATTTAATTCCTATTTTTGATGAATTTACAGCCATTTAGACAAATATTGTCAAAAGTCTTAAATAAGTTGAATAAAAAAACTAAATATAAATCTATAAATTATAATGTGTTAAAGAGGTTTTAACTTGGCTCTACCAAACAAAAACTCTAAAACCCTGTCCACTGCCAGCGCTAATACCAAGTCAATCGCCAGAACCGAGAGGAGAATTTTTTGAAACTAAAAAACGAATTTAAGGTAAAACAAATTGAAAGAATCGAATTGAGTGAATAGTGAACTGAACTCACATCTATCGGGAATTCAACGATTGCAAACTGATGGCACAAATCGGGCAGAAGTCCAGTGACTAGAGCTGCCACAGCCAAGAATGAGCCAATTATACTCCATAGTAACGGCTTGTTTTCAGTCAGACTTTCCATAAATGGATGGCCCTTAACATCGAAAGACAAATATTTGAAAACTTAATGACTAGTTATAGACAAACCTTATAATTGACGGCAAAAGTTGAAACTTGTAGTGAAATAGAGATTATATAAACTGTTGAGTTGAGGATTGAGGGCTTAAATTCCGATTCCAAATCAGGGAACTGTTCCTTAGGTTTTGGGGATCTGGAGTTCGCCTCTCCCACTAAATATATCAAACAACAGAAATGAACCGCAAATTGTAGTAAAACTGTAAGAATCGTATAAATGTTGAAAATATTAGGCAGCGGTCGGCGCGAAGAGAGTGTTGTCAACGGCTTTAATTAAAATCAATATTAAAGTAAATAAAACAATCCATTAGTAAATAACAGACCCGAGAACGTGATATAAATAAGAAACACCCTGCCAGAAGAAGGCCTTGAAGAGTAGCCTGCCCATCACTGAACTTAATGCCATCCAAATAAAGTACTGATTGACTGTATGCCAATATAAGAGCGTTGAGGGCCAGGATTTTGAACATTTGAAGAGTTGTTACGAGAGTACAACGACCCTGTTTTATGATATGACAGACTGTGCACACAATTCAATTAAATTAGCGGTTGGTCTAAGTTTTATACTTATTTCTCACCGCATTGAATGGATGATAATTTTGAAGTGAAGGGAGCGGCTATACTGGCGTCTCCTAGCTTCACAACCGACGCTTTTTCCTGTTCTTCCATTTCTTGAAGCATTCGTTGCAACTGTTGTTGAGTATCGTTGAGACGGTTAGCTCTTGCGTTCTGAATAGGACCGGCAGCTCTGTCCGCATGTGGTCTACCTCTCATTCTGTTGCGCGGAATATTATTTATCATTTCATTGTTGGTATGCGACGGATCATTGGCCGGCTTTTTTGGCCTGGGCAGATCTGCAGCCGAGAGGGGAGCGTTTGCTAAAAGTGCGACGCCTACTTGTGCGTGCTTTAGAGCACCTACATCATTAGTGCCATCACCTGATACAACAATTGATTAGATCGAAACATTCAAATCAATATGAAATGTACCCGTCATTAAAGTAGTGAATCCCAAACTTCTCAGTGAAGTAATAATCATTTCCTAAAGAGTGAGTCAAATAGTGAAGCAATTGTTTAGAGTAAATTCAAAACTGACCTTCTGTTTGGGAGCCACCCGAGCAAACACTCGAATGTGAGGCAAAACCTTTTTGAAGAACTTGCGATCTGTGTCTACCAAATGGTTGATAGCATCGCCAGTAATGCAAAGTTCGTATGCATTGAAAAATTGTTTCAGATCTTTGGGAATGGAATCGAGTGATGTCTTCTCATTAATTGAAATCCATTTGAATTGATCTCCAAATTCAAAATAAGAGTCAAATAAATTTTTTGAATCAATCGATAAATAATAAATACTTTGGTTTTCAGTTGCGGTTAATATCAAAGTTTCTTTTTTCTTGGATATAAAATGCAATTCTTTAGCCACATGACAGGCAGTGAGAGGAGCGTCACCCGTTATCATTGTTACCTATCCATATAAACAATTCTTTTAAATACTAACTAGATAATTGTCTCAATGCATACGTGATGTAAAGAACTGATGATTTCTTTCATTACTGCTTTGGAATCGGGTTTAAGAGGACAGGAGATCACAACAAAACCAACAAATTCTAAATTCTTTTCGACGTCAGTTCTGTTCATATCTCTGACCTAAAGTTGTATTACAATTATTGATAATTTAATTCAATTAAAAACGCAATACTTGTTGATGTGAAAGCATTCCGAGTGTTCTTCGACCCAAAGCTAAAACCCGAGCACCTCTTCTCGACATTTCAATGTAAACTTCATCATAATTTGAGGGTATATTCGAAAACTATAACAAATGAAGAATAGACTTATTTTATTAAAAGTTGTGGATTAACTAACCATTGGTTTGAGGACTTCAGGAGCGCCCTTTACAGCAGCAAAATAACAAGTATCAGTAGTTCCCGCTGGAGAATAACCGGCGATCACAGACATTCTTTTGAGAGCACTGGAAAAGTGGAATCTATAGAATATTTTAAGGCCTGACGCTTTTCCCTTTTTAGGAATCACAGCATCGCCTTTAGTGAGCGTCCATTCGATGGCATTGAGTGTGGCTTTTTCCAATGGATCTCCGACCAGACCATCGTCGAGTTGGACCAATGCATGACAAGTGGCCAGAATTTGGATCGTTTCAATAGGCGCTTCAGTTACTGGACATATTTTGTCTTTATCTTTGAGTCCTGCGATGCCTTCGACCAATAAGTCATTGCTCGTCAGAGTTCCCGTTTTGTCGAAACAACAAATTTCTACTTTCCCTCCGAATGGTATACGGAATGGTTCGGTGCAATAAATGTCTGTCAATTGGATTCAATTTCAATTAAAATCAATTTTGAAAACAAAAACAATCAAAACGAACATAATTTTGAAAGTGAGAGCAATGAGGTGTTGACTGCAAGTGACAATTCAATGGGCAGTTCTGGAGGAACCACAGAAGTTAGTATAAGAGTGCACTCCAGGAATAGTTTATAGCGATTGCGTTTTGGATCTTCAGTGCCTTTAATCCAGACATAAGTGGCCGCTGCGATCGCGAACACCAATAGAAATAGTATGAAAGCGAAAGTCTCCAAATTGTTTGCCGTCACTCTCTTCACGCCATAAAGAATTGTTCGCAAAAGCTTTCCCTGAGAGGTATTAAAACTTGTTCGCAATACATAACCAACACATCCGTTATCTCCGGCTATATAACAGACAAACATTAATATAATAATAGTTTCAAATATTTAGTCCTAACGCAAACCTCTGAGTCCTGTACTAGTTTTAGAGGGTGGTGTGTGCTGCAACACTTTTGTGCCCCCGTATAGCATATGAAGTCTGCCGTCAGAGTCGATATCGAATTTTCTATTTTCAGTGATGATTTCAAGAGGTTCCTTCATTTGTGGGACTGACTCACCCGTTAACATAGACTCGTCTACAATACAGGATCCTCTTAACAGAAGCAGATCACATGGAACCAAATTCTCGTCTTGAGATCTGACAATCGATACAATATCTCCAGGAATCAATTCGTTGGTCTGAATGGGTCTCCACTTCCTATTTCGATAGACTTGAATAGAATAGGGTTTGTTTCCCATTTTGCGGATTTCCGACAGATTTCTGAGCTGTTGTTGAACTAACACACACTCGAAGGCCACTAACATTATAAGAGTGAAGACACTGTAGTACCAGAATTCATCCAAACACCACAATCCAACACAGAATAACTGAAACACAAAGAAGGGAGCGGTAGCTCTTTCTTTGAATAGTTCCATGAACTCTGGTACTTCCATTTCAAGACTATTTCTGCCAAAACGTCTTTCAATGAGAGCCAACTCGTTGTCATCCTGATAGCCCTTCCAATTCTGATAATCTTTTATGTCCAGATTTATGGGAAACGACAATACGTTAAACTTATTGGTCTCGAAGTCATAAACATATTTAGTTTTTTGAAATGAGAACCAAATCATGTCTTCGCCTGAATCTGATTTCGAGTGATACAAACGAACCAATTCGGGAGAACCGTTGTTCGGCGTCGGAACTACTTTTACAAATGTCGCCGAAAGAGGACTCGATGTCTATTAAACATTAGATAAATACTTAATTAACTTTGAATTAAATATTTGTTTAGTGAAAATAAAATTGTATTAAAGAAGAGATTCTTATTTGATGTCTATTATTGTCAAACAAATTGAAGACATAACATATGGCTTATATCTGAACTGATGTCGACCTTAATTAGTTTGAACTCACTTTTGTGAACGCGAGGAAACTTTTGCAGTGAACGGACCAATGACTGAACAAATAGGACAGAATCTGAAGAACGACCACAACTGCCACTGCAATGAACCAAATCTCTTGCGAATCGGTGTGAGAGTAATAATTGAGCCAATTGTAGACCAGTATTAAGTAAATCGATACGAATGGTCCGATATACCCGTGAAGTAGTAGCGGACGACTCGTATAGCACTCCACCGATTTGACCAATTGGTCGGAAGATTCCCGAATTGCTTCCATTCGTCAAAATTTTAAGGTTAATCCGAATGCCGTCAAAAAATACTGATTTCAATATTGAATACTCGAATAAGTTATGAAAATTAGTTCAAAACTAAAGAAATAGTAGTAATGTTTGGACACAAGTCTTGTCTTTCAATCATTTGAAGATATTTTGGAAAAACTAAATAAAAATCAATAAATAATTTGAAGAATGAGTTGTATTTCACGAATCAGTTGTTTGTGTTTTCGTCTAAATTCAAGTCACAAATGTTGTGAATGTTGTCAATCGTTTGCCGGCCTTTCATTCAATGGTCTCTAATAATCAATAATCAAAACCTTTTCAAGGGTTGAATCACAGAATTTCTAACCACTTAATAGTTCCAATTAAAATGGCAGCCAACTAGCTCCTAATTGTATTTTAATTGTAGTTTGAACAATTTAATTGATCATCAAAATATTTAGGGTCTACTCGAAAATACTTTAGTGTTTGTGAATAAACCCAAAGACAACTCACAAGTTATGCAATTTTATCGCAAAACAAATTAAAAATGATTTAATTGAACCCCTTTTGAATGCAATGCATTTATGCACTTATGTCACAAGTCTTGTGAATAAAAGCCTTTCCTGCGTTTGGTTTACGATATTTGTGTAACTTTAGAGGAAAACACAAAATTTTTTGCAAATATTTTATTAAATGAATTAATATTTTGTTTAATAGATTTAAAAAAATTTATTTGAATTAAATTCATTTTCTTCTCGAATACTAAAATATAAAATGTCGACAGATTTGGAAGAGAATAGTGTTTTGAAACTTTCAAAACAAGGTTTGAATTGAATTTTGTTTATATTTTATTTCAATTGATTTAATTGTTTGATAACCAGAAGCGAAAGAATTGCTTCAGAAGTGGAGAGAAGACAATACTCGCAATTCAGAGGCCGTCAGAGATATTTGGCTTAACTTAGATTTGGCCAAATTTTTGGGCGACGAAAGTCAGATCTCATTCAAACCATTTTTTACTCACTTGTGATTAATTTGTGCACAGAATGGCAAGTCTTGGAACAGGTCTGCATCGCAGCAATCGATTTACACGACAGCGAAGTAATTAAAGACTGTTTACAACAATTGGATCAGAAGTTTGCGAACAGTTGTCGAGTGAAACGTTTGAAAATAATGGCAAAACTAGAACTAAGAGAGCGCTACGACGACGCCATTCAAATGTATGACGATATGATCAGAAAAGACGAATCCAATTCTCTTCTTTACAAACGTAAGATCGCTATCCTTTTGGCCGAACGACGAACAGCTGAAGCCATCAAAGAGTTGTGCGAATATCTCAAGAAGTTTATGAACGACCAGGAAAGTTGGCTACAGTTGGCAGACCTCTACATAGATGAACAAGAGTACGGTAAAGCCGCCTTTTGTGTGGAAGAGCTACTTTTGGCCAATCCTCACAATCATTTATATCACGAACGATATGCTGCTATTCAATACACCATAAATACGACCGAAAGTCTAGAACTATCGCGTTCTTACTTCGCTCAGGCATTAAAACTTAATCCGAACAATTTGAGAGCCCTCTACGGTCTGCTCTTATCGGCCAATAGTGTGGCCGCTCTGCCGAAAACCAGTTCACAGAAGAAGAGGGAAAATCTGCGGTTAGCGAACTGGGCGTCCGCTCAGATCACAAAAATATATAAAGAGAGTTCAGAAGACGATAACTGTATCTCTGCTATGGAAGGAATGTTAGCTAACCTTCAGATCAATTCCAACACATTATCTTAAATAAGACAATATTTGCGTTAATTTTTCTTAATTTTCTAATTTTAATATATTTTCTAAATTATTATCCAATTTATAGTCAGTTTGTTGTGAAAACACAGAACTATTGTCACTGTTTTGAGTCATTTGATAGCATTGTCTGTATTTCTCGACAGATATTAATATACGAGAAATATATGTCGAAAGTATTTGTTCGCTCATTGATATAACTCGAAGACATGGATGACATTCTTTGTGTACATCGAAATTAGTGGTCTGTTTATCGAAAGGCAACCAAAATACTAGACGTCCGCCAATTCTCAAATGATATGCACTGAAATTTAATAAATCCCTGAAAATATCACTTAAATTGTATTCAATTTTAGAGGGAATGTGTCCTTCGATAAGATTATCGGGAATTTTGTATCGCTTTTCACTTCCAATCCTTTCTCTGGACTCTCGTTTGCCATACGGCGGATCTGTGATTATGGCATCGAATTGAAGTCGCGGTTCGGAAGTCCTCCAAATGGGTTTCGATGAGTCGGTAATCACAATATCGATGTATTTGTCGTGTAATCCGTATTGTCTGAGATTCGCTAAAATGCTTTCGTCGTCATCTCGTCGTTTGACTCCAGCTCTGGAAGGTTTGGTGAGTCCGTGTATCAACAGATAATCAATGTCTGCGCCCAACACATAGGCCCCACGATATGCAGCCGCAACTAACAGACTACCGGAGCCCACAAACGGGTCGAGCACTAAATCAGATGATTTAATTCTGGCGATGTTAGCCATCAATAACCCTAACATCGGTTCCATTGAAGTGTTTGCTATAAACTTTCGATTCTTTAGTGACAAATTCGAGACATCTTTCCGATTGCTGTCCATTATCTTACGACCAAAAAGTATCTGAAATGGTTCCAAAGGAATTTCATTGGGATTATTGCCATAATACTCCAATAAATGGAAACTATTTTGCGGTTCATTCAAATCTATTTTGCCGTCGAATGGGAGGAATGAAATGCTTTCAATTTTATCGACTTTTGTTTTTGTGGATAACTTTTTATTATATGACTCGACTTGAATTCTGAACGAACTCTTCTGATATTCAGGCGATTCAATGTGTTTACAATTTTTTAGATCCTCATAGAATTGGCGAATAGTATAACAATTAGTCCACAACTCGTACAGACTTCGCGCCAAAACAGTTCTGGACATCAAATTCTTGAGTTTTGATTCATCGGAGGTTTCTATCAAAATGAACGGCTGTTGCGGAAAATGAGGACAATTAACACAAATCAAACAAATGGTTATGGTAAATGGTTTACTTTTTCAGACGGCGTTTCAATATATTCATATTCGAGGTCCAGAAGTGATGACAAACTCTCGAATTCCTATATATATATATATATAGTATTCAAAAATTTAAATCTAATAAAAGTGAATTCAATTAAAAAATACCGCTTTTCTAAAAGTGTTGTATTGATTGGCGAACCATAAGATGTATGGACTCATTGTAAACACATTTGCACTGATTGTCACTACTTTTAGTTGTATTTAAATTGTTTTCACAAAACAACTTTCAAAAGTGAGTCACATGTCTTTTAAATTATATTTTGAGCCCAGTCTAAACCCAGTCCATTATTTAAGCGACCAAAAGGGTCTCTCAACAAAGTACAGCTTCTTAGGACTTTCACGAGTCCTAACATATTATTTATTAATTACATGTTAAAACACTTGTGAAAGTCTTGAGAAGTTGAACTTTGTGTAAGACCCTTTCTATCGTCTTCAACCTGGAAAAATAATAGACAGTGCAGATATTAGCGTAACGGTATATATGAATGTTTAAGCATTGACTTCAATATCCTTTTCCTGCGAAACCACATTAACTGTCGGTTCGCTACGAAGGTATCCATTGATTGCAATTTAATTGATTCACAATTAAATGAATTTTTCTTTTTTCTGGCAAAATGTTGTTTTTTCGATGAATTAGATCCCAATTACTTGAGAGTGAATTTTGTTTTGTCCTTAAACTCATTGAATCCTTGTCTCACTTTTGCATCAAAGATGGTCAGGGAGGACAAGACTTCATGGAAGGCCAACTATTTCCTTAAGTTGACCGTAAGTTTTGATAATAGCTTTGAATCTGATTTTATTATTGATGTCTAACCGAATGACAGCAACTTTTGGACGAATACCCGAAATGTTTTATCGTCGGAGTGGATAACGTCGGCTCCAAACAAATGCAACAAATCAGACAATCGCTCAGAAGTGATGCGGTCCTCCTTATGGGTAAGAACACTATGATAAGGAAAGCCATTAGAGGTCATCTCGAGAACAACCCGGCCCTCGAAAAGTGAGCATTTGATTGATATTTGAGTTGAAATTAATTGATTTGATGACAGACTTCTGCCGCACATCAAAGCGAACGTCGGGTTTGTGTTCACAAACTTGGAATTGGTTGACGTCAGGGATAAGATCCTCGAAAACAAAGTGAAAGCTCCCGCCAGAGCTGGTGCTATCGCTCCATGTGATGTGTTTATTCCACCACAAAACACAGGTTTGGGTCCCGAAAAGACTTCTTTCTTCCAGGCCCTCTCCATTCCCACTAAGATCTCGAAGGGAACCATTGAAATACTGGTACATTCATTGACTTTGATTTATAAACAAATATAACGACTATTTCTTGTTTAGAATGAAATCCATTTGATTAAAAAGGAGGATAAAGTGGGCGCTTCCGAAGCAACGCTCCTCAATATGTTGAACATCTCTCCGTTCACTTACGGTTTGGTCATTCGCCAGGTTTATGATTCGGGGACTGTTTTCGATCCCGAAATTCTGGATATCACTCCCGAAGACCTGAGGGCTAAGTTCTTGGCGGGTGTTAGAAATGTTGCCGCCGTCTCGTTGGCCATCGGATACCCGACTTTGGCTTCTGTGCCGCACTCTATTGTTAACGGTCTCAAGAACTTGATTGCTGTCGCCGTCGAGACTGACATAAACTTTGCTGCGGCCGAACGCGCGAAGGAATATCTGAAAGATCCGTCGAAATTTGCTGCGGCCGCACCGGTAGCAGTTGCCGCTCCCGCAAAGGGGGGCTCACCAGCAAAGGAAACCAAAAAGGAAGAGTCTGAGGAAGAAGAGGACGACGACATGGGTTTCGGTCTATTCGATTAACAATTTTTAAGACTTGTTTATAAAAATATTTTTATTGTAATTTGTTTTGCAATAAAATATTCGGAATTAAAAAAAAGATTTATTGTTTTGAATCACTGAACTGACATTAAAGTGTTGGCAAAGGGAGAGGTATTCATGGCTTGTCTCTCAGCGATCAGTCTTTGACATAATCTCTTATGGTTTTCTTTAGACGATTTGAGAGCTGCGACTATTAACAGTTGATTGAAGACATCCCTCTGCGCATCACTGCCTCCAATGGCGACCAAATCGTAACGTATTTTATTAAGTTTATCGACTGTTTGCTCATATTTTTCCTCATTGTAAGCGATCATAGCCTCCAACAGAGGAATCGTCACTTTAGTCCATGAATCGGAACTTATTGATGGGTCAAATGTTTCGATCAATTCATACGCTTCTTTTTTATGCTGAGCGCCCAAACAGGCCATAAGAAAGTGGGCGTCATTGAATCCTAGAATATGGTCATTTAAATGCGGCTCTATTATAGAGTAGACGTCTTCCCAGTGCTGTTCGGTTACAAATTGTTTGGGTTTTATCAGATCTAATCGGTAGAGGAGAGAGGAGGCGTCCACAATGTCTAACATCATTCCGCTATTCTTAGCTCTTCTTCCGATTTCAGAATCAAATAGACTGACAGCCGTCTCATACTCTTCCCGCTCAATATGGAAGAGAGCCAAGTGCCAAAAGTTATGACAGGCCAAGTAATTGCACACTTCCCAATCTTTAACAGTTGAGCTCATAAAGTCAATGCCTGAATTGAGCCGTCCCTCCATTATCATAACGTGAGACAATGCATGTGTAGCCCAACCATCATTCCTGTTTTCGTGTAGGGCCTGATTTCAATTCAATGATTAAATTGAGTAAGTTACAATCAATGGCTGTGTACTCACAAGTTTTGCCTCCTGTTCTGCTCTGTCATAAAATTTGGTCTCTTCTAAGCCGAAGGCATACATTCCGTGAATATAACTATTTGTTGAAAAGTGGTTTCGAAAATCAAAAATTGAATTAATTGACGAAATGCTAACCTTTTGAGAGGAAGTGAACTTTGTTTCCATACGGGAAGAACTCTGGCGATTGAGTCTCTGATTTGAGACTGTCTGCCCAAATAGAAGAAAGCATCATGAACAAACTTCAATGCCTGCAGATCAGTGGGATGATCCACAAGTATTTCTTCCCATATATCGGCAGCGCCCGTCCAATCACCCAGAGCGAAATGGTTGACAGCCTTCACGTGTTTGTATTCCCTGTCTTCAATCAGTTCTTTTTTCTTATCAGCCAATTGTGTCAAAGCCTCCAAATCAGACTTCAATTGTTTATCTAAGCGAATGGTATTTCCAGTTCCGATCAGTTCTAACCCTAACTTAAAACTTGTGCCCAAAACTAAACCATAATAAATATAATATTTTTCTTAATATGTGAATATTAACCGAATTCCGGGTCAGCCTTAGTCATGTCGTCCATCGTTTTGGACAGACCACCCATATTGGGGTCATCAAACCACCCCACCAGCTGTCCATCCGGTCAAATAATCAATGATTATATGGCTATGAAAGTGAATAATGTTTGTATACCTGAGTGAGGGCTGCATCGTATAGTTTGATCGCTTCATCTGATGAACTACTTTTGATTACAAGTCCTTCAGCCCTCCATTCCTGACATTCAAAGCAAAGTATAATTTATATAAGAATTTAAATAAATATCTTTTATGTCAAACATATGGGAAATCAATAAACACAACAAAAAAATTCACTAAAGTTTCAGACATTGGTTAATATTTTCTTTTAGTGAATACACTTCAGCTCCGTTTTTATCAAGCTGCAATTATTGCATGACAATGCCCATTTTATGAACTAATTTTCGAAAACCTTAATACAACAATTATCGCTAAATTTTATCAAATTTCCATATTTATCAACCATTTTATTCTCGCCGACTTGATTGATAAAAACGGAGCTAGACAGTAATCGCTTCTTCAGCAAAGTTCAAGAATTATTTTGATTCACAAAAACTAATAAAAAGAAGAGAGTGTCATAAAGTTTTGCAAGTATAAAAAAGAACTGACAGCACTTCCTCTCCAATTAGTTCTGAGCATAATTATAATTATTAGTTTATTATTAGAAATACAATTCTTTCAAATAATTGTCGACTAATTAGTAAATTTAATAACCAATAGATTGTATGAAATAGTAATTTGATAGAGTGTTGAACTTAAAGTCGTCTCTCGTCTACCAATAGATTGATAAAAGTTATGACGAGTTTTGGAGAGTCTATTGATATCTTCGATGTTGTGTCAGAGGATGTGCTGAAAAGTGTCAGCGCATACATCCATTTAACAGCAAATACACGACAAGAAAACTCGTGACTCATTTCATAATACACTAAACATTACTGTAATATAGTTTTCAAATGTTTTATTATATATTTGATTATTTTATGCAAAACTAATAAAATCTAATTAAGGTTTCTGTCGACTACTTTCTCAGTCTATTATTTACCGTTTGTTTAAACTTTTTTCACTTCAAAGTCATTCAATTTTGCCATCGATTGCAAAAATGGTGGAAAAATTCAAAATATATTAGTTTTATTGAAACCAATCAATTAATACACTGAAGAAAACCATTCACTCATTTCTAGTATTTTATTGAATCGTAAGAAAATTGTTTGCATTTAAAAAAAGAAATATATAATCGGTTTTTGAATCTATTTTGTGATCAATCAATAGATGGGATTATTATCAATGGGAAGACCCCTTTCGTGGGACGAAATCAAGAATTATGCAGAATATGTTCGACAGCACGGAATCAATCAATTCATTAATCTCTATAAGAAGTTAAAGAATAGGAACGACACCACTTTGAAATGGGGCGACGAAGTAGGCTTTCCTCAACCATCAGTCTTAACACTTTTCTAATTTGTTTTCAATTGTTATCTTCAGATCGAGTATATGATCGTTAAGTTCGACCACAAGAACAAAAAAGTTAGACTCAGCCTAAAAGCTAAACAAATTCTGGATATAATGGACAGATTAGAAGATGAACAGGGTGAAGATCGAGCAGTGCTTTGGAGGCCCGAGTGGGGCGCTTGGATGGTCGAGGCTACTCCAGGCAAGCCTTATGGAATTGACGAGTCTGGATCTGGTGCCGGTTCTTTGTCTCATTTCAATCAGGTCGAGGCTAATATGAAAGCCCGAAGGGATGAAGTGAGAGACCTTTTAGATGAGGACGAGTCACTCATCTGCATAACCAGTTATCCCCGGTTTGAAACAATTTATTGATTCCTTCAATTGTTTTACTAATAAATTCTTCATTAGATTAGGAACTGAAGACTTTACTCATCCCTACACCAAACCCAGCCCTAAAACTAGTGCCACAAGAAGCCAATTCCTGGCTGATGAAGGTTTAAATTGTTCTTCAATCCAGAACACTATTGACTTAGAGTTTGATTTCAGTGATATATCCTGGTCATCCCAGATTTAAAGGTATTGCAGAGAACATCCGTTTACGTCGCGGCCGTAAAGTGATTATAAACGTTCCGATCTTTAAAGACACCAAAACTAAAGATCCTTTCGTCGAAGAATTCAATGATGAAGAGTCAGATTCTGCCTCTAAAGCAGATCACGTCTATTTGGATGCCATGGGCTTTGGAATGGGGTGTTGTTGTCTTCAGGTCACATTTCAAGCATCCAACATCAATGAAGCAAGAGTACTTTATGACCAATTAACACCCGTCTGCCCCATTGCAATGGCGTTGAGCGCTGCTTCTCCTATTCATAGAGGTTATCTCACTGATAGGGACTGTCGCTGGGGAATCATCTCTTCCTCAGTTGATTGTCGAACAAAAGAGGAGTTGGGAGAGGAACCCCTCAAGAATAATAAGTTTCGTATAAATAAATCTCGTTATGACTCAATCGACTCTTATTTATGCGAATCGAGTGATAAATATAACGACAATTTGTTGGTTTACGACAAAAACTATTATCAGCTGATGGTTGACGCGGGAGTCGACCACATGTTGGCCAAACATATCGCGCATCTGTTCATTAGAGACCCTCTGGCCGTTTACGAGGAAAAACTCGAACAAAATGATGAGTTCGAAACAGATCACTTCGAAGTACTTCCCACTCATATCTTTCCATTTGATGATAACTCAACTAATTCTTTGTACAGAATATTCAATCGACTAATTGGCAGACTATGCGCTTCAAACCCCCGCCTCCTCAGTCTTCTATCGGATGGAGAGTAGAGTTCAGACCAATGGAAGTGCAAATGACTGAATTCGAAAACGCGGCGTACGTTGTCTTCATTGTTCTGCTCACGAGAGTAATCTTGTCGTTCAAACTCAACCTTCTGATACCCATTTCGAAGGTATGTCTTCGGCTATAATTAATATTAACCGTATTTTATTAAATAAATCAATTGATAGGTCGACGAGAATATGATTGAGGCTCAGAAACGCGATGCCGTCAAAAGATGTAAATTCTGGTTTAGGAAAGACATCATAAGTCTGATCAGTCCTCCCGAAGCGGCCAAATGTGTTGAGGCAACGGGTTGTTCATCGGATAACTGCACCGCAAAGTCAGAGGAAACTTCAATCGACGAGTCATGTGTTCTGATGTCTGTCAACGAAATCATTAACGGAAAGGGAACTCAATTCCCAGGTTTGGTGCCTCTATTAAAGCAGTACTTGAGCTCAATAGAGTTGGATGTGGACACCCAGTGCACAATCCAACAGTATCTCAATTTGATCGCTAATAGAGCATCGGGAAGACTCAATACTAGCGCTCAATGGATACGTGATTTTGTGCGACAACACGACCACTACAGACATGACTCTGTAGTCAACGACAGAATAAATTACGATTTATTAGTGAATTTCGATCGCATCCAAAAGGGAGAGCTCTCTATCAAAGAACTGGTGGGCGATAATCCCCGAACAAAGACTAATCTTTAAATTTATTTTATTTGTTCGCAATTTTAAATTAAAATTTGACACAAAGTTTAGGAGTTTTATAGCAGTTATGCCATACATTCCATTCAAATGTATAGGTATTCAGATTTGTTTTATAAGATTTTGATTAAAAATTAAATAAAAAGTATTTAAACAAATTTTATCACATATTCTAAGAGAATGTAAGGAAATAGAAGTCACTCTTTGGTTACAAAACGGTTGACTATAGTCTAGATTCGAATTATTGAGAATTGAATTGAATTTAATAGAATTTTATTTCTTTTCGCCCAATTTCCAGGTATAGTAAATATTCCAGAAGATAGAAACGAAGGCCACTACCGGTACTCTAAACATAATTTCACTTTCAGTTAATTGTTTATAACTTTAGTTAATAGAAACCTATAGTTAATGGGAATGACATAAAAGTTGACCACTTGAACGAATGGCCAGACCTTCCAATTAGCAATCACTATGTCTTTGTAATCCTTACGAACTCTTGTCTCGATTTTATCCCATGAGTCACCACCCATTACACCCAGAATAGGGATTGCAACCAAGTGCAATACGGGTGCGAAACACAACTAATGTATTAAACATAACTCTCTTTATAATCGAACGCTAATCAGTGATAATATACCTGATCTGTGGCTACTTTTTTGAGTGGTGTTAATTTGCCGGTAGAGCCATAGAGCCTCTCCAAAGTTCTAAACCAAGTGGAAAGCGTTGGACCCTATACAATTTATTAGTGCAGTGAAACAAACTTTTAGATTTGATTACAACCGATTTCTTTAGTAAGTGCTCCAGATTTGAATTACTTCCCCTTTTGTCAAAACCTATTGCCGTTGTCTCAGATGAAAATGTTTGGCAAATGTTTTGACAAAACATGAAGTAATTGCTAAAAAGCTATTTACTAAAGAAATGATCAAAATGTACTAGAAAGACAAAGCCAAAAATCCCGAATTTGGCGGTTCGTTTCCAATTGATTTGTTTCTGCTTTTCGACTCCTTTCTGTGCGATCACATCTCCGGCCGCCAACAGAATGCCTGAGTTAACAAAGTATTTCCTTTTAGTCATTTTACAAATTATGTTCAAAACTAAAATTCTAATCATTGCTTAATATACAGTCAGTGAAAAAACAATTTGAAACCATTTCAAAACTACAAGGGATATTTTTTAAAATTCAAAAGCATTTTAGAGCTGGATAGCGTAAGTATTTATAAAACAAGGGTTAGGATCAAACCTAAAAGCACTACATCTATAGCCAAAATTAATTTGCTTCTCTCAATTCACCCAAGAATATGCCCAAATCCTCACGAGGATTTGGGCACATCCTTGTTTATTATCATTATAGTCTCTCAGGTAGCTCAA
>JAQGCS010000848.1:0-17654 GCA_034702105.1 Fuscozetes fuscipes
ACTAACGAAACAAATTTGTCCACAATATTAATAATATTAATATTAATATTCAAAATATCGCGGTTTGCGATCAAACATAAGTTGTGCAAAACCTTTAAATTGTGTCTAAACTACAGTTTATAAAATCATGTCTCAACACAACTACCATACACTTAATCCTTGATATAGGTTTTGTTTGTATATTTTTAGGAAATGTACTAGATAAGTTTTTTTTTAAAAAGTAGCAGGAATAGTGCTACAAATATGACATCAAAATTTTGTCATTCGATGGTTTACCCAGCGGTCATTACATTCGGCGGCAGACTTGGTCAAGCTCATTTAATTGCGAAAAATTTGAACTTAAATTATATTCTTGTAATTTTATTTTTAAAGATACAGTCGAACCTGGATATAATCCTCGGTTTGATTCAGAGAAGTTCAGAGATGCATGATTATATTAACATTACCTTCAATGAGGGTGGCTTGAACAATTGCGGGGCTATAGCCAGGGATAGATTATAAAGAGAAGGATTTACTGCATAAATAATTGCATTGTTTTCATTAATATTTAATTGAAATTTGATAATAATATTTAAATTCTTTGTTAAAAACAATGTTTTAAAAAAAGGTTTTAATAATTTGATGTCTTTTAGGTCAAAAAATCAGAATCACCAACCAAAAATAATTGGGCCATAAATATTAATTTGACATCAATGAATAATAGAATTGATCTTCCTTCAATTTTCTTTTACTAGATCATTATTAAAACCAGAGGTGATGAAGGGCGGTATTTTTTATTTGTCTCGATATCATCTTAGATGACCTTCATGACCTCTCAAATGACCTCTAAAGTTGTTTTTTGGTGAAAAAAATTTTGGACCCCCCCCCCCTAAATTTCCAAAAATCCGAAAAATTGTCATTCAAATACGAGGTATAATATAACTCAAATATAACTCCTCAGTTTTGACCCCCCCCCCCTAGATTTTCGGAAAAATTTTCGAAAATTTACGGATTTACTTTATTTGATGTCAACAAAATTGTTATTTTGTTGATCCGAGCATCTCATAATATCCTAGATGAAATACCCCCTCCTGCTAGTCCCCTTCGGCACCTCTGATTAAAACTAATTCTATTTAAGCAGTGACCATTTAATCACTACATCAGTTTATATGAATGATTTGAATCCTCCGTTATCTTTGAATTTACAAAATTATGTAAAATTGATATTTTATTTTCCAAGTGATTACTTCAGAGTAGGGATCAAAGATGGATATCCGCTTATATGGGAATGGAATGGGTTTGAGATTTTGATAGAGGCATAGGTTGTGTATGGGTCTGAAAGTTTGCAAAACCCGACTTCCAAGGATATGTTAGCGCATTTAACTCATTACTTTCACATTGATAAATTAATGTAATTTCTTTTTAAAATTTATTTCTTTTATAATTTTATAAAATTTGAATCTTTTATAATTGTTATTGTTTAAATTATGTACATGCATATAATCATAATGAGCATATAACCTGTATAATCAATTATTTAAAAAGAAATCTTGAATAAATGAATTTCGATGTCTTTTAAAATCTTTCAATGATATTGATTTATAGACTTATGGGTTGTCACAAATGTATTGTCAATTGCAAGAGTACACATCATTTTCGTACAAATAATGGTTTAAAGCTATTTATAACTCTTATTAGTGGACTACTGTTGGACAGTCACTGTGTGACTGATCCATAAGACCAGTGGATTGTGCATTAAAATTGCAAACTCTGTTGAAACTTAAAGAGCTGAACAATGCAAATCTAAAGTAAAGTGCTTGCAAATTGGCAAATTAGCTGTATCATCTACTTATTTGGAATATAATTTCCTGCTTGTGCATAATTCCTGTTCGTTAAAATTAAATAAAAGAATAATTTAATCAATTGTTTGAAGAGCTGTCAAAAAATGAAACCTTTGTTCAAAAAATTCTGAGAATTGATATTAATTTGGAGATAAAACAGAATTTAAAACACCTGTTATTTAACTAATATTTCTTCAGACATGAGTCGCAAATCATTTTGATTTAAAACTAATTTTTAATTGTGTTAAGCAATGAATTGTCCAATAAAATCATGTTTTGCAACGATTCTGATTCTTATTTTTATATTTGTTGTTTACGGGTAAGAACTAACAAAAATTTAGCATGCTTAACTTTCAAACTTGCCTTAGCAAAAATTATCCTTAACACCTGATTCGTATTGTTAAAATTCCCTTTTCGCATATACTTTTAGTAAAGTGGCCATGCAAAAGTGTGATCTGAGCAAACTCAGTGTTACTTTCCACTCTTTCACTGATTAGCGACCTCTCACTCTCTTATAACGAAAGTCTTATAAAACTCACTTTTAATTAAAAATGGCACAAATGACTAAATGTTCAAAATTAAGATTATTATCAATTTATAAATTGAGTCAATTATCGATTCAGACAGTTCTGGAATTTTTTAACCTCACGCCTAAGACTTAGGTAACCTTAGGCTAAGTTAGGTTCTATCAGCGTTTGAATGCCTTTTGCCCCTTTGTGAAACCACAATACGAATCAAGTGTTTAATTAGCTAATTAATAAAATTGAGCCGATTGGTTCTTGATATTTTTATGCATTCAATACAAACACAATTTAGACAATAATTTAATTGGTAATATTTGACAGAGTGTTTTGCGGACAACTCAGCACTCAATTAAATGGAAACGAATTGCATGAAAAAAGTTTGATTTACAAAATCGATTGGATTCTAAAGTGCAAAAAGTTGGGGCAGTCCTGCAATAAGACGGACGACTGTTGCAATGGACACATAGGAGTTCTCTGTCTCTACAATTTCGATAACTTTTCTAAAGGAAAAATGTGTATACTTTAGGACACTTTTATTGAAATTAAAACTCATGTAATATATCACTAATAATACATTTATTGACTCAAATAAAACATATTTTAAAAACTATGCATTTATTCGATACAAATGGTGAGTGTTTTGACGTATGAAAAGCTATTTCAGGAATTGTTTTTAATATGTGCTGTATTTTCACAGCTGAGTAATTACAGTCTAACTACAAAGTTGTCAAGTCAAATCTTCACCAATCACTTAACAACAGGGAAACTACAAAATAGGGTGATATTTTTAACATTAGTGTTATGGGCGTTCTTACAAATGAGGCTGGGAAAAAAGGGTATACAGAGATAACACAAGTTATACTGTATTCGACTTTATTCATTCAATTATTTGTGTAAACGACAAATTCATCCTTGTTCTATCAATTATGCAAAACCATATTGGTTTTTATCACTACTGGGGATTTTCCTGTGAATAATATTTGATTTTTGCATCAAAATTGAAGCATGTTCTTTAATTTGTGTCAATTTTAAGCATAATTTCCTTGTTCACTTTTACTCTCTAAGCAAAAAGCAACAGTTCAATAACCATTCTCATAAATTTAATGCATTGATTAATGCATTTGCATTCGAATAAATCACTTAAAAGGTTGAATGGTTCAAATGAGAAGTTGAATCCGGGTCATTTGGGTCTTTTGTCAAAGATTTTTGATTTTAATTTAACGTAATTTATGTTTGATTTTAATCCAATGATTCGATTGAAAGGCATTTGTGTTGAAGTGAAGTGAAAAACATTGCATTCAATTAATCGAAAAAATATTCGCCATTTTTAGAGCCAAACACAGGACTCGATTCAACACTTAAAGCAAACAATAATTTAATTTTAATTTCAAACAAATTAAAGATTTATTTTAAAGAAATTTTAACTAAAATTAAGCCCAAAATACCCGACCGTTTCGATCGAAACCTCGCGTGAAGTCCACAACAAAAGTAAGTAATGAATAGAATTTTGATTGTTTTCATTGTTTTCTTTGAAAGTATTTTGTATTTTGTGTGAAACTAAAGCCTATTCCTCAACAGTAGAGACCTATTAGACGATAACAAGGAGTTGAATGAAGAAGACATCACTGTTTGAGTGAATTGTTTTATGTGTTTTCGGGACAGTCATCGACTCATTGTATGTATTGAAGACACAAATGAATAGTTTTGTCACCGAATTGATTCCTTTGGCGAAGACATCGATTGCCACAAATCGTTCGATTATTACTATTATTATTAACTAATTATTAATAATAATAACGAAATAATTAGTATTTTTACTATTAATGACATTTTATTGCGATTTGACATCAAATTTATTGAATGAATGAATTGATTGATTGAACGACTCTTTGATTGATTTGATGACAATAAAAGTCGATATCATTTTCGGTTTTACTATAAATTTATTGATTTTCTCACTCTTTCTCTCGATTTTTCTCTCTATTAAAGACAATATTTTGTAAATAATTGTTTTTTACACTATTTTTACACATTTTCTCTATTTTCGATGATTTAAGCATTAAATTAATGAATAAATTAATGAAATTATTTGTTATAATCGATAATTGCGTTCGTTTTAGTCTATAATTGATTTATATTCGTTTATAACTTTTAAAACCTGTTTTTTAAGTAAATTGTAATCAAATTATTAGAAGTTTTAGTGTTTGTAATAACCAAAAGTAAAATTGTTTTACTTTTAATGTAAATCCAAAACAATTGTAAACAAAAACAAATCGAAAACATTAATAGAGAAGACATTTGACTTCTGCGAAGAGATGTCAGTTCACTACAAGTTTAAGAGCTCTCCCGAGAGATATACCGTTATTTTCGATGGTCTGCACATATCTGTCTCCGACCTCAAGAAGGAGATAATGAAACAAAGAAAGATCGGCAAAAGCGCTGATCTCGATCTTCAAATCACTAATTCTCAAACTAAAGAAGGTTTGTACTTGTTCATTTTTACTCTATTTTATTGACATTTATTTAAATTGATTTTATTTGAAACTTGCTTTTTGTTAAATCTTGCAGTTTATGACTCAGACTCGGCTCTTATTCCCAAAAATACATCCGTAGAAGTGGCCAGAGTGCCGGTGGCCGGAGCCAAGAAAACACGGTATGAATCCAAGCGCTCATTGAAATAATGCATTTTAAACACTTTTGTTATAATTAGGGAACGAATCGATAACAACGCTTCTAAAGGAGTATGAAATGGATTTATTCTATTTTCTAATACTTTTTATCTAATCTGTAATTTTTTCTCTGCATTTATTTCATTTTGCCAATTAAAGGCCAATAGTCCGGGTCATATAGAACTGGAGAAAATCACAAAAGTATGTCTAATGCAGTCTTTGACCTAAATTTGAGTTCAAATGAGTTTTGATTTATTTTCAATGTTTTTGTGTTATTTTCTAACTCTAGTCGTCAAACATTTCGACCTCTTATTCAACAGAAGACGAGAAAATCAAAGCAATGATGTCTCAGTCGACACAAGAGTACGACCCCTCCAAGTATGTCAAGAATAGAGGGCCTATCGGTCCACTACCCGCTAACTATACCTGTTATCGTTGTGGAAATCCGGGTCATTATATCAAACAGTGTCCAACAAATAATGTAAATAAACTTTATTTTCAATAAGTTTTCCCGTTTTTGATGACATTTTTTATTTATTTTTAGACTGACGTTAAGAGAAGTACAGGAATTCCCCGAAGTTTTATGATTCCGGCTAATGCTGACCAAAAAGGCGCTCTTTTGACCGCTAGTGGCGATTATGCCGTTCCTATCATTGATCAGTGAGTTTTCACTTATTTTAAAATTTAGTTTTATTTTAACTCATTTTCTGTTCGTTTTTCTGAAGTCAAGCCTATAAAGAGGTTAAGAAAGAAAAGCCTCCGTTTGTGCCGACCTCTGAGTCCGATAAGGAAGAAGTGACGCCAGAAATACCCGAAGATATCAAATGTCTTTTGTGTGGAGATATCCTTCAGGACGCTGTGCTCATCCCGTGCTGTGGAAACAGTTTTTGTGACGAATGTATGCAAATGTCTGACCAAATGTCGAACTTTTCATTTAATAAATTCTTTGGTTTTGACTATAATTTTGAAAATAAACTCAAAATATTACTCTTTTTTTCGAATAAAGTTTTGCTAATTTTATGTCATTTTTCCCTTAATTTTCTCTTTTTTGTGTTTTTTGTATTGAATTTTAATATTTGATTCATTTTTTTATATTGATTTTTGTCTTATAAATGAATTTATTAATGATTTCCTCCCAAAAGGTATTCGTAATCAACTTCTGGAATCTGAAACACACGAATGTCCCGAATGTCATGAAAAACACGTATCGCCCGATTCACTCATTCCTAACAGATTCTTGAGGACATCCGTTAGTAAATTCAAGAACGATACGGGTTATAGTGGAGGCAAAGACAGGTCCATTCCTAACGATACTAGTGCTAGACCTGTGCAAACAGAACAGAACAAAACCGAAGTTAAACAAAACGATGTGAAAGTTAATGATGTGCCGAACAGTCCCAAACCAGTTGATGCCAAACCAATTGAGAATGAGCTTAAGAGTGAACCCTCACCGCCCCTATCAGCGGTTCAATCACCAGTCATTAGCAATCATAACAATGACTCCACTGATGTCACTATGGATGAAGTAATCCTCGATTCCTCTAAAAATTTGAGCCAAAGGAGCGTCGACGGTACGAACGGACAGATATCTAATCTTTCAGATGAACTGTTAGGTTCACAAACTCCCGTAGAAACCAAAGAACAAAATGATAGGTAAAAACTCTTTATTTTCAAATATTTTTCTTATGTTTTCATTTCATTCTGTTTTCAGCACTAATGAAGTCCAACAGGAGTTGACTTCTGTTGCGGACAATCAGGCGTTTGACGCATCGATGGAGGGATATGATCCCACAATGGATCAAAATTCTATACCCATTGAAGGCAATCCAGTCATGTCTTTAGCTCAGTATCCGACACAACCTATGCTACAGACTATTCAAGGATATCCCCGTCCACCTCGAATGATAGGACCCATTAGACCGATTCGGTCAACAATGGGACAGCAAAACCCACAAATAGTTGGTCGGCCGCCTAACTCAATGATGCAACATCCACGCGCTGGTGTCTACCCTAGGGCTGGAATGCCTACAGGATATCGACCAATAACTGATCCAAGAGGTTTTCCAATGGGTATGCCTCATACAATGGGACCCTATGGATATCCACCACAAATGAGACCCTCTGCATATCATGATCCCTATGGTTATATGGGTCCCCGACATATGGGTCCCGGTGCGATGCATCACTCAATGAATATGGCAAATATAGGTGAAGCTCCACCACCAGGTATGAAATACTTAAACAATAGCACTCTTTTGCTATATTTTACTTGTTTTAGGTTCGACTCCTATTATGGGAACAGACCCTCTCTTTCAATACACCAAAACCGAATACGACGACTACGAGGATCGCTTCAACCGATTTACCCGACAGTTGGAGTCCAGATCGAGAGGCCGTCCAAAGAGAATGCGTAGTGTTTCCCGCTCACGATCTCGAAGCAGAAGTCGTTCCCAAAACAACCGGTCCAGTCGCACGCGTTCTTCATCGGCTTCTTCGTCCACCTCTTCCTCATCGTCTTCGAGTTCCTTCAGTTTTAGTTCCAGAAGTCGTAGTTATTCCCCACGAAGACGTTCCCGATCTCGAAGTCATTACAGATCGCGTCGTTCACCGTCTCCTCGATACCGAGATCACGGCCGTGACTATAGATATCGTCGATCGCGTTCACCGGTTCGAGATTCGCGGCGGTATAGAGAAAGAAGTCGCGGTCGCTATGAAAGGGAAAGGGATCCAAAATATCGCGATTCACAGAGCACTAGACATGAGCGCAACGAACAATCTTACCGCTCATCCCATCGCTCAGATGATAAGAAGAAAGACTCGAAGCAAACGCACAGCAAAACTAGTTCTAAATCACAGGACAAGTCTAAGACCAACGATAAGTCAAAACAGAAGAAAAGTCGCTCCAAAACACCCGTCAAAGACGAACCCAACGATAAGAGCAGTGAAGTTGAGATCAAATCAGAACCCAATGAAGTAAAGGATAAGATTGAGATCAAGACAGACAACGAATCAAATAAAGCACAAGAAAAGAACCGCTCATCAGATAAGTCCAGAAGACGGAGGAGTCGTTCGAAAACTCCGGTCAAAGACGAAAACATTGAAAAGATCGCAGAATCTGTGATCAAAATTGAATCGATTGAAAACAAAGATAAGACTGAAGTTAAAGTCGAGAACGAGTCCAACAAATCAATAGACGATAAGAATCGGTCTTCAGATAAGTCAAAACGAAAGAAGACTCGAAACAAATCTCCCGTTAAGGACGACAATAATGATAAAAACGACAAAAATTCTGAGGTTGTGCTCAAAACTGAATCCAATGAAATAAAAGAGAAAAATGAGATGAAGGCAGACATTGAGACCAATAAATCAGATAAAAAATCTTCAGATAAGTCCAGATATAGACGCAATCGTTCGAGAAGTCCGACCAAAGAAGTGGCAAATGATAAGAGTTCTGACAATACAAACAAAAGTGAGTCTAAAGAAGAAAAAAGGGATAAATCAGACGCAAAGAATGACGACTCGAAGACTGACTCAAAGAAATCGAAGTCATCTGAAGAGAAAACTGAGAGCGGGTCTAAGAGTAGGTCAGAAAAGGACAGAAATGATGACAATTCCGATAAGAATAAGAAGAAAAGTAAAGACAAGTCTAAGAAACATCACAAACACCACCACAAACATCATCACAAACACAGGAAGAGCACCGATGAGAGCAAAGACAACAAAAAGGATGACTCAAAGAGTAGTTCCTCTAAGCGTTCGTCGAAGAAGTCTTCTGTGAAGTCGTCGGTAAATACGGCGTAAGGTTTAGTTGTATGGAACGGACGTATGTTTATATTTATTTAGTCATTAGTCGTATGTTTTTTGCAAAATAATTATTTAATAAATTTTTTCATCAATTCTTTTATTTAAATGAATAATAAATTTGTTTAAAAGTTTAAAACAAAAGAGTAATCAATAAAATTGGTGACAATTTATTCAATTTAATGATTTATATGCGATAACCAAAGGGTTGAACATTCATTTCAAATGGGAATAAAAAGGGTATCAAATAGTTTAATAATAATAATAATAATAAAATGGGTAAGTATTTTGAATTAACAATCTTTTGGTTATCCATTAATTATATTCCTTATTCTGTATTGTATTTTATAAAACGGTTTATTTAATAAAAATCTTTAAAATCGAATAAAAACTTTTTATTATTTATAAAATTAAACGAATTGAACACTTTGTCAGATGTTAAACGAATTTAGGTGGCAGTTGTCCAAGTTTGGTCAAAGGGCATATTTTGCATCAAATGGACATGGTCTACTCCATTCATATATTTTTACCTAAACTTAAAGTTCTGTCGATTAAGTTCATAATCGAAAGGAAATAATTATATTCTGAGCTCCTTTTCAAGACTCGAATCATTGGAGCTTAAGTTTAAGAAATAGGCGGTCGGCCCTCAAATTTGGCAAAATTACACAAAAATGTGTTCAAATCAATTCAATTAATTTTATAGCTTTCCCAACACTTAATGGGATCAAGTGTTTAAACTTGTCTCAAGTCTATTTCTGTGACTTAAAATGTGCTAGACTTCAAACAAACCAAAATAATCGAACACAAATGAGATTGAAATCTATATGAAAAGTACAATAAAACTATTTACTGGAAATCAAAATTGAAATTTCATTTTTAATTAGCATTTACTTTTGGTTGGTCATGTTATATTTGTGCTTTATAATAAATAGATGTACATATAGAAGTATCTGCGTAAAAAATATGACAAAAATTTAAGGTAAGTTTAGCTGGCTAGTTGCTGGCTAGATTGGAGACGGTGTGCTAGACAATTGTAAACATTAATTAGATCAACATTATCCTATTATTGCATAATTATTTGAATATTTATTTGTATTCAAATCAATTGAGCAAGTTTATAATTAAAAGGTTAAAATTAAAAATACTAAAAATAATATTATTTTCTAATACAAAAAGAGTATCGATTCTAACAGTAGTTTCAGTCTATTATTAAGAGTTTTTAAAGTTTTTTCCCTGAAGTTTGTGTAATGTTTAGAAAATTATGAAACTTTTAAACCTGTTATTCAATAAGAGTTAATAACTTATTATATGACATCAAACTTCTTGTTATTCTATACTTTTATCAGCCATTATGTGAATAACTGTTTGCATTTAAGTGTCATTTATTTTATCGTTTTATTAATTAATAGTGTTTTGAATGACTCACAGAATAACCATTTTATATATTTTTATTCATTAAATGTTATTAAAATGTCTTTAAGTAAAGTGCAGTCATTTGACGACAATTACAGAAGAGATTCATTCAGTGATAGAGTTTGTGACGATTTGTCGGAAGTTATTCTTCAGTTTTTGCCACTAAAACATAAGTTTCGATTCGAATGTGTGTCCAAACAGTTCCAGAGGACTGTCTTTCAAAAACAATATGAATTATATTTGAATGAAATCACTTCTAAGGACGAAATTTTCGAAACAAATGATCTAAAAATTATTTTACAAAAGTTGGCAAACATTAAGTGTTTGATTCATTTGAATTCCACACAATTTTTTAGAGACTCAGATATCGGACTAATTGCCAAATACTGTAATAATTTGGTTGAAATTCATTGCGATTTAATAAATATGTCGAATACAACGAGAGATGAATTTGTTAAAAAATTCGGTGAAAAACTGATCTCGTTTTCTGCAAAACCCACTGATTTTGAGTGGACTGCGAAGTCGTTCCCTAATATAGAAGAGATCACATTTTTAACCCTAAATCCTAAATATTTAACATATTATCGCTTATCCATTGATTCGATTCAAATGTTAAGTCTTTTGTTTAAAAATTTGAAAACATTGTCCATTCGCTACGAGGAAGGCATTGGATTCTCTTACACCAGATATTCCGGTGAATTCCAATCTTTGATTGCAAAACACAAACGTCTCACTCATTTAAATTTGGAACTAATGGTTGTGGACACCAAAACATTTGAATTTGTATTCAAGCAAATTTCCCTTTTGAATGATTTGATTGGACTCCAAATTATTAATTACAAAGAAATATCGAACTCTGTTCTCACAAATGGTTTGAAACAATTGTCACTCAACTGTCATAAACTGAAGTCTTTGACTCTCGAAGGCATTCAATTCAAGTGCAAAACAAAAACTAAATCTTTTTTGGATGCTTTGAAACAATTCAAACATTTAAAGCGATTGGAAATTAGTTTCAATGACTTCCCTGTAATAACACAAAAGTCGGATCCCTTCGAGTTATTGATTAAATCATTTGAAGACTTAGAAAACTTAACGCATTTGACGATTAGATTCCATAAAACCATTCAAATCACAGATACATTACTCACAGATATCGACATATATTTACCGAATTTAAAGTACTTATGTATTGGAAATCAGTTCAGACCAATAAAAAGAAGCGCATATTTTGTGAGCCGACTCTCGAAATTAAAAATTTTGGTATTAAGTGTTTCGGATGACATTTCTCACTCTATTCATAATATAATTCGTTCAAAAGTAACCGAAAAATGCAGAAAAATCACTTCAATTATAATTAAACCCTGCGATCAATGTTTCATACATTAAATTATTCAGTTATTCAGTAAATCCAACGAAAAAAGATGTTAATTGGATAAATTGAACTTGTCGATTTTTTAAGGCGATATTGAAGTTTGACCCCATTCACCCTCTACCCCATTGTTGGATAGATTAATTCACGCTTGCTTCGATAGGGACGGGATGCAACCTGGCTTATACACTGCACCTAGATGTATGACCTGGAAAGAGACGGGCATAAACAGATTGCTAGAAGAGGAGTGTGATACATTGAGGGGAGTATGATGTGAGGTCATTCTTGACCCAGATTTCAATTTGATAAAAGAAACTTTTAATAACAAATAATGAGCTAGCTCTATTTTTATGACAATTCAGTTTTGTGAACCTAAAGCTGAAATCATTATTTCTCTGACATTCATTTAATGTACACCGAATTTTCTAGGTGGCAATCAGTGTCTTATCGATCAAATATTAATTACCTTAGTTTTAAAAATAAATCAATTAAAAACAATTTTAATAAATTGTAAATATTGTGTGAATTTTCTCTAAAAAGTTATGATTTTGTATTCGAGACGTGATTTGTGTTTGACATCAAATTCTTTCCACTTTTGAAACAAAAGTTTTTGTTTTCAATTTCAAAGCCATACGTTTTGAACGCAGTTTGCGATCACTTTCTAATTGTTATTACAAAGAGTTTCACTTCAAATGATGACAATGTCTGCCAATTATACCAAATTTTTAACCATTGATCCCAATTCCAGAAAAGATTCGTTCAGTGATAGAGTTTGTGACGATTTGTCGGAAGTTATTCTTCAGTTTCTGCCACTAAAAGACAAATTCCGTTTGGAATGTGTGTCCAAACAGTTCCAGAGGACTGTCTTTCAAAAACAATATGAATTAAATTTAGATTCGATAACAGACCGAACTCTAAGCAAAACACTTCATTTGAAAAGTGTTTTACAAAAGTTACAAAACATTAGATCTTTGAGTTATTTTGATTCGAAGGGTCCGCTCGAAGACACGGACTTTGATCTCATAATCAAATACTCCAATCATTTGATTCAAATTCACTGCAATTTGTGTCTCATATCAAACATAACAAGAGATAAGTTTGTCAACAAATTGGGCTCAAAATTAATTTCATTTTCGCCGAAAGCAAATGATATCAAAAGAATTGTAAAGTTTTTGCCCGATATTCAAGAGTTGGAACCATTCGACTCTTTCTCTTCTATTGTCGTCGAAATGTCAGGACTTGTGCTCAAAAAGTTGAAAAAACTGTCCATTCGTTTCGAAGAACCAAATATTTATACTTTTGATCGATATTTAGAAGATTTTCAAACATTAATCGAAAGTCACAAAAGTTTGACTCATTTGACGATTGAATTATTCGTCAGAAATGATATCATTTTTGAATTTATTTTCAAACAAATCTCTAATTTGAAAAATTTGATTCATTTGGATATTTGTAGTGAAATATCGAATAATATTCTCGCAAACGGTTTGAAAGTATTGTCACTAAATTGTCCAAAACTAAAGTCATTTAAAGTTCAATGGGTTTCGATCGAAGGCACGTCAAAAGAGTTACTTTTTGTCCACATTTTGAAGGGTTTTAAACAATTGAGTCGATTACAGGTCGGCATTAATTTATTGCCTCAATCGACGCCTCATTTTGATTCGTTCCACACAATTAATAAGTCGTTAGAAGGCATCGAAAACTTAACGCATTTGGTTCTATCATTTGGAACCAGTATTCGAATCAAAGCAACTCTACTCAATCATATCGACAAATATTTGCCAAAACTCCAGTTCTTATACATTAAACATGGATTTGTTGCAACTGAAGAGACAGCACATACTCTAAGCCGACTCTCGAGTCTGAAAGTACTGGTTTTGCGATTGTCTAAAGATGTGAATCAATCCACTGGTGATACGATTCTAACGAAAGTAATGCAAAACTGCAGAAAAATTACTTCAATTAAATTGAGATTTTAATCCTTCGATACGAACACAACATTTCGAACAACACTTCAGATCAAAACTTTTAATTTGAAACGTGTTTTGTGTTAAAACACTTTTGTCTTACTTTCACTTTCATTCAATTTTTATTCTTTTTTCACTGTAATCGTTGCTATGGTTTCATCAAAACTAATCAGTAGTTTTGTACAACAAAGTGTAAAGAATTTTGAATTACAGTCTAACCTGGATAGAATCATCCCCTTGCCCAGTCAAATCCAGGATAACATGTCAAGATAAGGATTATGGCAAAATAATAACCATGATTATTTTCAATGGGAATGATGGTTAGACTATTGATGGACTATAAACTGGGGAAGGATTATAAAGAGTTGGATTATATACAGGTTTGACTGTAATTATCTTTTGCATGATTCAACCATTTTATTAAAGACTTCCAATTTTTACCAAAACTGATAATAAAATGTCTTTAAGCAAAGAACAGTCATTTAATGACAATTACAGAAGAGATTCATTCAGTGATAGAGTTTGTGACGATTTGTCGGAAGTTATTCTTCAGTTTCTGTCACTAACAGATAAATTCAGATTCGAATGTGTGTCCAAACAGTTCCAGAGGACTGTATTCAGGAAACACAACGAACTAAACTACGACCGAACTCTGGAAGAGAGAATCAAAAGTAATAAGATTGATTGTAAAACATTCATACAAAAGTTAGCGCACATCACATCTTTGCGATCAAATGTTGGTTCCAACACATCCTTTCTCGAAGACAAAGACATAGATTTGATTATCGAAAAGTGTAATAATTTGGTTGACATTAAGTGGTATTTCTGTCATATGTCCAAAACTACTCGACACAAGTTTGTCAACAAATTTGGCACAAAATTGATCTCATTTTCTGTGAGACCCAATGATATTGAAATGGTTGCGAAGTATTTCCCAAATATTGAAGAACTAAATCCAATGAACTTTCATCGCTCGTCAATGACTTGCGATCGGATGCCTGGACTTGTATTAAGCAAATTGAAAAAACTGTTCATTCGTTTCGAAGAACCGGAAATTACTCCTCATTTCAACGAACAGATTACAAGTTTTCAAACTTTTATAGAAAGTCACAAAAGTTTGACTCATTTGAGAATCGAGTTATTCGTCAAAAATGAAAACACTTATGAATTTGTATTCAAACAAATATCAAATTTGATTGATTTGATTGAGTTATGCATAAAGTTTTCGAATGCAATTTCAGACCAGATTTTGGCCAAAGGTCTCAAAGAACTGTCACTTAATTGTCATAAAGTAAAGTCTTTGACTCTCGAATGGATCGAAATGGAAGAACAAATAAATGGGATTCGTTTTGTCAATGTTTTGAAATATTTCAAACAATTGAAGAGATTAGACATTAAATTTCATGCCTTTCCTCAAATAACACCCGATTCCGATCCTTTCAAGTATTTGAGTGAATCATTTGAAGGCTTAGAAAACATAACACATTTGAAACTAAGGTTTCCGCCGGACTTTGCTATCAGTTATACATTGCTATCAAATATCGACAAATATTTGCCAAAACTTCAGAAGTTAATTATTTTCGGTAAAATGCAAGTGAATGACAACACGGCGTATGCATTGAGTCAACTCTTGAACCTAAAAGTATTGATATTGTTTTTGTCTGAAGACATCAATCAGTCTATTCATGATTTGATTCGATCACAACTTTTGAACAACTGTCGAAAAATTGTGTCAATTAAGCTCTAAATGACAGCACTTTTAAATTTATTACTAATTTAATAATTAATTGCTTTTCTGTATAACTAATTAATTGATTGACTAATTAAGTCAAGTATTGAAAAAACCTTAAAAATTAAAATTTAAAAATATTTACCCAATCCTTCGAATTTTGATTATTGGGTCAATTGTGTAAAACTTGCTTGTTGCAAATTCAAGCACAACTTACTGAAAATTGTATATTATATAGAGCCGGGATGTAAAAGTGGTCACGATTCTTGTTATTTTTCCACGTGCACATGTATCAGCGGTCGCAAAAGGTATTGGGCGGGTATGTAAAGTCTACAAAGAAAAGTAGCCTCATCAAAATTAACCTAACCTAGCCTAATGTGCGTATAAGTGGCTTTTTCTTAAGATAAAATTTAGTGGAATCATAGAATTGTGAAAATTGTCATAGACAATGCAATTCCTTGTGGAAAATTCGAATTTTTCAAAATCATTTATTGGACCTAGGACATATACTGTATATTTGAACTCCCCACGATCTAGGCATTCCAAAAATGTATACCACACCCACTTCCTGTTACTGCCAGGTATGGAAGTGGGTGTGGCATATGTGTCGTCCCCAGTAGTGTAGATGTAGAGAACGATTTTGTGAGTGATGTGAGGTTTGCGTCACTTTTGAAAGTTATGTCCATTTGTTTACGTTTTGTGTTTACAAACAAAACTAATTTCGTTTTTATTAAAAGTTGTCATTAATTTGATTTCTTCGACGATTAAAGCATTTGTTTTGTAATTAAATGTCTGTTAAAATGTGTGCCGAAGAACACACTTCTGATGACAGAAGAGATTCATTCAGTTATAGAGTTTGTGACGATTTGTCGCAATTTATTCTTCAGTTTTTGCCGATTGAAGACAAATTTCGATTCGAATGTGTGTCCAAACAGTTCCAGAGAACTATTTATAACAGACATTACGAGCTTTTTGTCGAAGACTTTTTGCCGAATATGTTTGCCATCAATTCGACTGATTTTCGGGAAAACTTTCAAACATTTCTTCGAAAGTTAGCGAATATAAGACATTTGAGTCAAAGGAATATATCGCACATCCATTTACTGGACTCACATTTGACACTAGTTATAGACAATTGTCATAAACTGATTGCAATTAATTGTAATTTACTTCGAGTTTTTTCTTCGCCTCTTATCCGCAAATTGGGACAAATCTTTGGCCACAAAATAAAGTCATTTACTGCGAACGCAAACCATTTGCCAGTAATCGAGAGATCACTAAATAATATCGAAGAACTAAATGGTCTGCCCTTTGAGTCATATCGACTATCCTTTTGCCACATCTCTGGCCTCCACTTCAAGAAACTCAAGAAACTGTCGATCGTTTTGAATGAAAACGAGGACAGTATTCACAAAGAGTTCAGTGCTTTTCAGACATTTGTCGAAATGCATAAAAGCCTCACTCATATCAAACTTTCGCTAAGAATTCAAAATGAGAACAATTGGGACAATGTTTTCAAACAAATCGCAAAATTGAATCAATTGGTTGAACTAAAACTCATACCATTTTACACATTTCCCTCCTCTGCTCTATTGAAAGGATTGACACAAATAACAGTAAATTGTCCTAAACTCAAGAGTCTGACTCTCGACAAATTCATTATAACAAACAATAAAGTGATGAATACTCTGCTGAAGACTTTACAATCAATTGAACTCAAATATCTGTCGACACGTTTTTACAACATCTCTGTCAGTGAAGACATAAAAGTGAGACACGATTTCAAACATTACAAACATTTAACTCATTTGAAGATATTGGGCGCGCGTTTGCGGGAGGACTGCCTCAACCAGATTCACATTCTTTTACCAAAACTTAAAGTATTATCGATTGGCACCACTTTTGGAGCGACCGAAAAAACAGCTCATAGTCTGAGCCAACTCTCAGAACTGGAATCACTAGAACTGAGAGTTACGAACAAATCGATGGCTGACATCATTGAGACCAAAGTGAGACAAAAATGCAGAAGAATAAAGACTATCGCTATAAAAGTTGAGCCATTCATTGACTCCGCATTTGTTATGCGTTGCTTTCAATTCTCTCACACTATGGACACACTTATGATATAAAATAAAAATATGAACTAATTATTTGCTGATTACCTAATCTTTGATAAGTTTTTAATGAATTTAATAAATTCTATTGAATTGAATAATAAGTTTTGTTTGAATTTGTCTCAAATGCGACGTATTTTGTGAATCATATGAATTCTGAAACACTTTTGTTTAAAGAGATTTCATTATAAGAACCAAATAACAGACGTACATATTGAATGAATGCTTACATGTAGTCATGACTACCA
>JAQGCS010000849.1:0-17651 GCA_034702105.1 Fuscozetes fuscipes
CTAAGCTCAGTGGCGCAACTCTAATAAGTTGTAATTTGTGTAACAATTATGGAATTTACAAAACGATATAGTGTTATGTTTGAACTTTTGATTATAAAATCATTTTACAAACAGATTATTGAAATGTTTGACAAAATCGTCAGATGTCTCTCAATGACAGATTGACATCATATTTCAATAAATGACCAAGGTTCATTTGCAAATTGCATTTTTTGTGTTTCAAATCAAGTAAGAGCATAAAACATACCAAGTCTTGTAGTTTCATAAAAGTTAAAGCATTTTAAATAAGAAAAAGGAAGTGAAAAGTTGATCACAGAATCAATTTATAGACATTTTATATTCATTGAGAAGTAATAAACAATTTGTGGTCTCATTGTTTACGAGGAGTTACCCTTTCGTTTGCATTGATTGCATCAAATTTTGATGTGAGCTCAATGTTGTGTTCAAGTTTAAACTTGCATCAATCAATTGACAATTGCTCTTTAATTAGTTTCAACTATTATTATGAATAAGTTTGGCAACACTAAAGTTGATCCCAGGGTTTGCTGGTATAGATTGGGCCATAAAATTAGAAAAATTATTAATAAGGCTTTGGTTACGAATGCAAACAATGAGAAAAAGGATGACTTGAATGATGCCATCGAAGAACTCGAAAAAGTGATTCAGACTGAAGAAGACAACAAACAATTGCTTTCATACGAAAACCTGACTCTTATTCACAAATACTTACAACGAATTGACTCCAATTATGACTTATATTTCTATCAATTACTGGATGAGTGTCGCGTTGTTTTACCTCAAACTCGAAAGGTTTACATTCATTCCTCAACTTTATTATTAATTGTTAGATATCTATCAGAACAAAGAACTAGAAAATCGATTGATTGAACTGAATTGCAAACAATCCAACAAAGAATACAATTCAATGACAAATTCAATGACTCGTTCTGTTGGTTCTTCTGTTAGTCATTCAGAAGATATATCGATCGGCGCTGAATGTAAGCACTTATTTGAATAATGTCTTCAATTTCTCACTTTCGTCTGAAAAGTCCGAAAAATAAGGCCGACTCTAATAGCAGTGGCCAACGCTTTCCTCACAATCGGCGGCACTTTTTTCTTCTGCTATAAAGCGGTGGAGTATTCCCTTCCAGAGCCTCACATATCGACTGTATATTCAGATAATTTGAATTCAAATTTTAAAATTAGTTTCTTTTACAGCAAGTATTGAGTGGACTCTTCGGTGCATTGATTGTAGCCGTGGCTGAGATATACTTTTTGGTCAGAATTATTTGAATAAGAAATGCATTAATTTATTGTTTTTTCAATTAATATATACTTTTTGTAAATAATCGGAAACTAAATAAACGGATTAATGAGATTTTATGGCATCGCTTTCACGTGGATGTGATTCTCGTCTTCAGGTAAACCATTAGATGACTCATTGCTGAACAGTTCGACGGGAACTGTTAGTGGGGTCTTCTCTGGCATCAGCAGAGCTGAGGGCTGTCTTCGCGATTCCAGATGTCTTTCCAGTTCTTCGGAAGTCATGTGACCGTCAACTGTACTGTTGACCGATGAAGTGCTGCTCACCGATGCCTTTGAAGACTGCGAACATGAGGTCATAGATTGTGACAAACCTAAAGACAACTCGCTTTTGATTACAGGCATTGTCATCGTTGAAGTGGTAATGGATGTGGAACAGGTAGTAATTTGTGTTCCCACTGCTTGTGTTTTCGCAGACTTTCCAGTGGAACAGCTTCGCGAACGATTGGGCGCAGTGTTGGTGTTTGTCTTCTTCTTTCTGGAAGTGTTGGAAGTGCTTTGAGTCTCATTTGTTTCGGTGGTTTTCTTCTTCTTGACTTCTAATTTTCTCGACTCGACCTCTGAATCACTGGAGAGGGTGTCCTCAGAGTCAGAAGTGGAGGACTCGATCTTCTCATACTGTAAGAGTCTGTCCAAAAGGTATGACTTATCTCTACTCACTTGAAGCAGTTGTCGTTCGGCTTTTCTCAGTTCTTCGGCGTAACTCTCGTTCTCCTAAAAGTCAATTCAATGAAAAGAAAATAAGATTTTGTCGATTAAAACAAACAAATGATTTATACATAAATCAAAAGTTTGAGTTTTCGCTTCAAATTAATGTATTTTTGTTTGAAATCAATTTTGTTGGTCTTAATATCGTCCGAATTAACGGGCATTTCGTCGCTTTTCCTACCAATGAGTGAAACCAATGTTTGCTTTAAATTTGTAAACAAAAGTCAATTAAAAGTCAGAGAAAACAAAACATTGCATTCAATACAAAGATTACGCCTAAAAATGCAGTCAATGAGTGAATTGAATGAAACATTTGGACGAAAACGTGTTTTGCCTCAGAATTAAAGTGAGTTTTAAATGCAATTCAAGTATTAATGAGTATTAATGAGTCCAATACTATCATTATTTGTGTCACATTATCTGCAGATGTTTTTATCCAAATGTCTCATTTGATTTCTGTCCACTAAATCCAATAAATTATTGTTAATATCGAATCCAATATGAATTGAAAGAGTGTTTGTTTCACCGATTGATTCATTTGCCAAATGATGGCCAAAAACCCGGACCTCTCGCATATTAATGAGCGGCGACTTCGCCCTATCTATGGTCAGTACATATCATGAGATTATCCCACAATTTATTATTTTTCAAGCATTTATTTCATACAAATTATTATTTGACTTCAATTTGAATTAATTTTATGAAATCATTTAAATGTATTTGAATTGTAAGCACTTTATGGAGAATCTGAAGCCACGAATCAGTTATTAGTTTCTCTAATTTTGTTTAATTAAATTTTAATGCAGTGTTTGATAATTTGATTAATAGATTGCTTAGATTTCGGCAATAATAAGAAAGCTCTTCAAGAGGTCGACAAAGTACTTAAGAAGCAAAAGGATATGCTGTGCGCCAAAGTGCTTAAGGCTTTGGCTCTCTTGAGAATGGGCAGACAAGAAGACAGTCTGAGAATTCTGCATGAAGTCCACTGCGAATCGCCTACCGATGACCCAACCCTTCAGGCGATGACTATCTGTTACCGAGAATTACATAAAAGTAATCCAAAATCCAAGTTATGTCGAATACAAACATTTTTGTTGCAATTTCAGTCGAATTGATAGCCGACGCCTACGAGAAAGCCATTAAAAAGGATCCGACGAATGAAGAACTTCACTCACATCTATTTATGGCTTACGTTCGGATTAGTGATTACAAGAAGCAACAAATGGCTGCTATGAGTCTGTATAAGCTTAAAGCTAAGAATCCGTATTATTTTTGGGCAGTTATGAGTGTTTTAATGCAGGTATGGGTCAGTCACACAAATATTCTTCGGTTACTAATATTATTTTGATAATCGATAGGCAATCAGTTCTAACGATCAGAACCTCTCTCAGAGAATAACTCTTCCTTTGGCTGCAAAGATGTGCCAAAAGTTCTTGGATGAAAATAAGATAGAAGCAGAGGCTGAGGTCGAACTCTACCTACTAATTCTGGAGAAGCAGCAGAAATACAATGAAATGCTTAGTCTAATGGAGAGCCCGATCGGAACTAAACTCAACAATCATTTGGACTTTTTGTCGAAGAAAAAGGCGGATCTGTTACGACTCGTCAATAGAGATGAAGACTCTTTCGAGGCTTACAAACAACTGATTGACAACAATAGCGATCAAATCGATTACTATTTAGAACTCATCGATATTTCTGTCAAATTAGATAATGATTTAAGTAAAGAGTCTGCCCATCAAAACACTAATTCGTTTCAATATATATCACAAGTGGTGTTATTTGTCGACGAGTGTGTCAGAAAAGGAATCACTGGATCAGTAAAAGGCTCATACAGTTCTCAGCGCCTCAGAGGACCTTATTTGGCAAAAATGGTTTTGTTTGAACATTTGACTCAAAGACAAAAAAATTCTTCAGATGTCGAGCATCTGCTCAAACAAATGGCCAACTCTATGACTGATCTTCTTTTTGAATATTTTGTTGAGTTCGGATCAAAACACGCCGCCGTTTATGACATGTTTTATATCTTAGACAAAACCTCTTTAACTGAAGATGACGTCCATATTGTAAGTAATTTCCAGCATTTATAGATTTGCATGAATTGAATGTTTGGCTAAGTTATGCTAAAAATGATTACTTTGTGCCTTAAATATATTTTGGTTTAAATTACAGTTAACTCTTCAGATGAAACAATTGGTTACGAATATAAGTGAAAACAAAGATTTGAACTCAATGTACAAACATTTGTGTTATCACTATATTTGTCACTATTTTGGACTATACGATGACTTAAATAATGACAATCGCTCGCAACTCATCCATAATCTGATGGAAAAATATCAGAGTTTTCACGAAAACGTTGTCGTTAAAAGTGATTTGACACCAACCGAACCGCAACCGACCGATCCGTACATTATTTTAATAGCAAATATTCTGTTCACTGGCAAAGAATTGAACGACAAAATAATCTCTCAAACGATTCTTATTCTGGAAACGGCTCTCACCAAAAGTGGAGCCAATTTCCACATAAAACTTTTGTTAATTCGAATATACAATATGTTGGGCGCAGTCGGTGCTAGTCATACACTAATAGAATCGCTTGATATCAAACATATTCAATACGATTCTCTCGGTTATCTGTTCACCAGTCCAATGATATGCGGCGCCCACTTCTCCACCAGTTGTCAGATGTTAGGAAATGCACTCAAATTTTATTCGGCAAACTTTAAAGACGTAATCAATTTATAATTAATTTAATTGTCTTTAATTGTTTTGCTTTCAATTCAGACTTTGGATTATCTCATATCGTGTTATAAATTCGGTTCATTCACTAAAGTAGAAGAAATTCTGGGTTTAAGGGATCGACTCAACAACTCTTTGCAATACTCGCTGTCAGCAGTCGAACGAATGATTTTAGATCTTATTTTAGAACCAAAAAAGTCAGTCGAAATTCAAATTTTCAAAAATTTTATCAATTCTTTGCTATTTTAGTCATTTGTCGACACAGAATATAATAAATTATATGGAAATTGATTGCGAAAGGGATAAGTTTGAGTGGAATCGCATCCAGGATAATAGAGATTTCAGTGTCATTCGAAGCCATCACCAGAAAAATGAGAGAATTGCCAGAGAAAAGCAAAAGCAAACCTTCAGCGATGAGTTGCTTTGGCTTAAAATTAGAAATCTATTGATCAGAATTATCGCCGCCTCTCATAATTTACTCGCAGACAATGTCCACAAGAAGGGGACCATTAATAATAACGACACTAAAAGTGGAACAGAGACTAACGGAACAGAAAAACGTAATTTTGCTGATATTTTAGTTGAACTTTTAGCTCAATTTCGTGAATATATTGAATGCGTTAAGAATTCAAAGTTTACCGAACCGTTGGTTAGTATTGAGTGATATTTTTGTTAAAATATTCTCTAATCACTTATTCTATTATTTTATTAAAATCAGGTCTCACTCGACGGACCAAATGCCTCAAGAATTGCAGCCTTCACTGATTTGACTCATTTTCAACATATTTTAAAGCAAATAGATTTTGTAATTCGTTTGAATAATGAGACTAAAAAGGATTCGATTTCTTCTGACACCGATTCTGATGATATATTCGCTGCAATTGTCGACAAATTAGAAATTTGTGTCAATCAAACTAATAGTCTATTTTCGATTCGTTCCACTTTAGAAGAGTTGACGAATGCTATCGAAACACTTAGTATTTCAATAATATTTGTGGGCATTTGTCACTCAATCCTTAAGAACAAAATGAATGTCTCCAATAAAAAGAACCGAAGAAAAAAAGACAGTTCAGGAACAGTTGACTCAGTCCTACTAAATGAATATGAGTTATTAGTGACCAAACTTAAGGGATCGGCCGCTCGTATCGATTCAATTCTCAAATCAACTAACATTTTGAGCGTATTTTCTGATTGTTTTGTTTGCACACAAATTCTGGTCTGTTTTTAAAATTGAAAATCTTTTTTAACATTAATTGAATTTATTTTGTAGGAAACGGAAAGCGAATCTGTCTTATCTTCGGTTAAGCAAAAAGTCCACAAAAGTTATGTTCAATCGATTAATGAGTTGTCTGAACTCTTACAAAACAAGTTATTATATTTGGATTCACTTATATTTTAAGTGTTTTTAATTAAATTCTTTAGTTCTCTTTCGTTGCCTTAAAGTCTATTTACGATAATTATAAACGAATTTCAAATAAACAAAAATTTTCTAACTTTTTGACAATTGTTTACTAAAACATCGAAATAACAAAAATTGTTGTAAACTATAAATACTTGGATTTTATTAAAACATTTCTATAATATATTTAAAGAATACTACAATTCTTCGCTTCAAATGTTTAGAATTTAGAGAATTTTATGATCTATGAAAACTAAGTGAATGATTTGCTTTCAAATTGCTTGTTGCGATAGTTGTTCCAGTCGTTCATATTCATCGGGATTGACCTGTTTATAGGCCTTCATTTGATGCGGTGGCAGAGGATTTCTTTTAAACCACAACACACTGTAACAGAAGCCAATGAATGGCAAACAAAACAAATATATCAAAACCATAGTCAACAGCATTAAGATAATGAGCATAAGAGTTATAAACGACCAAAATGTAGAATCACTGCTACCACTGCTGTCTTCCGATCTTCCAACTGATATGACCATCATTTGCACCAAAATAACACACATCTTGTGGACAATCATTTTTATCGCAAATAGTGTGTGAATTGCAATCAAAACTATTGTTTAATTGACATTCATTTGAACACGATAGTTTCAATCATTATTAGAGCAAAAATTGGGATTAACGGTTTTCAAATAATGAAAATGCAAGCTCGAGGTAAATTATCAAATTTAGTAACAAAATGCAGATAAGGTGTTTTACTTTTGCTTTGTTTTACGAAGACAGTAAAAAAATGTAAAAACCGTTTAACTCCAGTTTTATATTTTTAATTGCCAATAATATACCAAGAGCGTGAATCAATTAGGTTTCCATAATTTCAATTGTTTTCTAGATATTGCCATAAACTCTACTAGTTACTTTAGTGATTGTTTCAACTGATTTTATATTTCAATTATAAAACTAAAGAATTTGAAGAATAAGTTGTGATTATTGTGTGCTTGGTTCATAATTGGTTGTCTGAGTAGTTGTTGTCAAAGTAAAGTCAAAAAGGAATCGATGTTAAGTTGGTTTACCGCTAAATCAGTTGAACGAACTGATGAAGTGCTTCGAAATCCATTTTCTGTCTATGATCTGACATTCTTGGAATGGGAACAAAGAGATATCATTTCACACAAACAGAAAATATTTATTTGTTCACAAAAAGGAAAGAAAAATAAAAACGATAAACAATTCGATGTAATCTATAAAAAGGACAGACTTTCCATTTACTCGATATATCGAACCCATACTCTCAAAGAGGCCGAAAAAGTGTTCAATTATACAGAAAAAATGCTTAATATGGTCTCCGATGGAATCACATTCAATAAACCACTAGTGATCGCACCGATACTCAAAGACATTGTGGAGACAGTCAAAGCTCACCCCAAATGGACGAGTGCTCACATCGCAGCTAAAGCCGGTTTGGATCAATTGTTCATCAAAAAGACTGACCATATATTGGCTAATCTGAACGTTCAGAGAGAACCTGATTTACTGACTCCTTTACATTTGGTAATAGAGTCGGGAAGACTGACTACAACCAAAGCAGTACTGGCCTTAAAACCTAAATTAAATCTGAGCGATGCGTTGGGGAACTATGCCATACATTTAGCCGCAATGTCTGATAAGGATATTCTTCAGGAATTACTCAAAGAACCAAATATGAGAGAAATGCTCAAGTTGCGAAATAAAAAGGACTGCACACCCATTCATTTGGCCTGTTATTCGTTCAAATATGAGAATGTCATTAGACTCATGCAGTTTGGTCTAACCGCTCAAATGTTGACAATCGCTAATCCCAAGGATTCCAAAGCAAAAAAAAGTTCCAAAAAGTTCAAAGATGCCGATAAACTCTTGTTCTTCAAGAATGAAGATATTGAAGACTTGGATACAGAAGACATGCAGTATGGAGGGACACCACTTCACTGGATTAAACATAGGCGAGCTCTCGAAAGATTAATTAATATCGGGTTTGATGTAAACGCTCGAAACGCTTTGGGAGAAACCGCTTTGCATACAATGGTTCGCAAAATGAGACTCAAATGTTTGATTGGTTTGCTCTGCCATAAGGCCAAAGTCGACCGCAAGAATACGAACAGAGAAACACCTCTTCATATAGCAGTAAGAATGGCAGATGTCACCTCAACTCAAGCCCTCATTGTCTTCGACGCCGATATCAATTATAAGAACAAAAAGAAAGAGAGCGCCCGACATATCGCAGCTCAGACTGAAACCCCTGATCACCATATGGTACTCTATCTGTTGTCAGCCATTGGAGCCAAAAGATGTTCCAAAGAAATGAAAGATTGTAAGAGTGGATGTGCTTACAATGGAGACTACAACGGAAAGCCATACTATCGATGGCCCAAATATGAAAGCGAAACTTTATACAAAAAAGTTTTACTCGAATCTATCATTAAGGGAGTACTGAAGAAGAAGGACGAAAACCCATTGGAAAAATCAAAAGGAGCCCGAATGTTATGTTTGGACGGTATGACTGATTCACTTATTTTATTCAATATTCTAATGCTTTTTTTTAAAGGCGGAGGTATTCGAGGATTGATTACAATGCAAGTGTTGATTGAAATGGAGGGAAGGTTGAGATCTCTGTCCAACTCCTTCACTCGCATCTCGAGTACTTTTGATTGGTTCGCCGGCACCAGCACAGGTTCAATATTAGCTTTTCTTATGGCCACACAAAGAGACTTAAAAGATATTCGAAGCATATATTTCCGATTCAAAGACAGAATACTATCGGGTACCCGTCCCTACAGTTCCAAACAGTTTGAATCACTTCTTGAAGATGAGTTCGGGACTGACTTGAGGATGTCCGAAGTGAAGAGCAAGTACAATAAACATTTGATAATAAACGCCGTTTTAATCGATAGAAATCCAGCAAAACTTCATCTCTTCAGAAGTTATGAATCATCGGAAGAAGTATTAGGTTTACCCGAAACTCTCGAGGGTTTTAAAGCGTATCCCAATTGTAAAGAACAGCTCGCATGGAAAGCATGTAGAGCATCGGGAGCAGCACCCACATACTTCCGAGCGAGTGGTGCTTTTCTAGACGGAGGACTTATTGCAAATAATCCCACTTTGGATGCATTGTCTGAATTCAAACTCTATAACAATTCACTGAAAGCTGTCGGAAGAAATGAAGAATCAGCAGAACTCGCCTTAGTTTTATCGTTAGGAACGGGCAAATTTCCAGTCACTCAGACTGAGCCAATAGACGTCGAGAAAATGTGGACATTCAATCCCAGAGAAATTCACAAGAACACTTTGTATTTGAGACAAATGGGAAACCTACTAATCAATCAGGTGTGCGCTACAGAGGGTTATGTCATCGACAGGTCAGTCATTAATTTGAATGTAAATCTGTTTAATTAAGTTATGGTATGCAGAGCGCAATCTTGGTGCAGTGGAATCAAAACGCCTTATTTTCGAGTTAATCCTCTTTTGTCAGAAGTAATATCTCTGGACGAGACCAGTGATGTGGAGATCTGTAACGCAATGTGGGAAACAAAGGCTTATATGTATGCCATGAGACATGAAATCCAAGATATAATCCAATTATTGCTATCAACTGAACCGATATCTTTGGCTAGACCCACCAAAAGCCCAGAAAATACAATTAATATCGATATGACCCGACTTAGTGTTCAAATCATATCCAGTGAAGACAATAAGACAAACATTACTTCCGAGACATAAATTATAGTAAATTTTATATAATTCAACAGATTTTATACAGTTTTCACACTTTTCTAACATATTTTATTGTAATAAAAATAATTTATATTAAAATCGTTTTTAATTATGAAACCACTTTTGTTTCTAAACATTTATTAACTCTTTGTTGGGTCAGTGTTTTGGGGACACAATTAGTGATTAATCAAATGGTTTAATAAATTTGATTTTAATTTGCTTCGATTGCCTGAAAAGAGTTAACAAATCATTTGACAATAAATAAAACTTTTTAGAGATATTCGAATAAATATATCTTCAAATTGTTTGGAAAAAATCTAAAAATAGAGAAACAATTATTGATATAAATAAACATAAATCAACGCCTTCTGTGAGAACGAGAGTGGGATCGACTTCGAGATCGCGAACGAGATTTAGACAATCGTTTGGAGTGTTTTCTATGCGAACGAGAGGGCGATTTACTTCTGGACCGGGACTTAGAACGGGATCTCTTCCTCTTATGGGACTTTTTATGATCGGACGAATGGCGGGACTTATGTCTGTGAGGAGAGTGTCGAGAAGACGATACCTTTAAAGGTTTATCACTCACTATGAATGGCAAAAGCGAACCACTTTTGGCACTTTCGAAGGTCTTGTTCGAAGCAATCAATTCTAAAAAGGGATTTTCACAATTTCCTAATCGATTGGTTTCTGGGGATGCATTAGGAGAGGTCACTGCTACTATAGTAGGCGAAAGAGGCGCGCTATCAGTCCTCTGTCTCTTTTTGGGAAGTTCTGGTCCAAACGAATCCAAGTCTTCACTAACAGTTGAATTCGAATCATTAGTTTTCGCAAATTCTTTAGATTTGTTTTTCAATAAACTAAGAAAAAGAGTGGCTTTTCGTTTGCGTTCCTCTTGTTTTTCTTTGGCCGCTCTGTCTCTTACGGCGAGCGCTAACCTATCTTTAAGTGCGTTATCACTCATCCGTTTGGCAATAATTTCTGGATTAGAATTGCGTTCGTCTTCTCTTTTAGAAGAACTGACACTCAAAAGATTCTCATCAGTGGCTGAGATCGAAGGCTTATTATCCTTTGAATTGATACTAAAACAGACTGCAATTTTTGGTGGATGCGTTTCAAATTTGGAACTTTTCTTATGATTGAGCTTAAGCTGAGCGGCCATTGCTTGTGCTGACCGATTCTCTTCCAAGTAGAGAAGTTTGCGTCTGATATAATGGGCGTGATATATGTGACCTGGATTAACAAATTCAAATCGACTTTCGCCTAATCTTCTGATCGAAAGCTCGAACTGTTCCCCATTTTGAGCCACTCTTTGCGCTAACTTTTCTATTATTTGCTCGATTTCTGGCGGAGGAGTAGGCAGTAGTGATGACCAACTGTTTTGTGATACATTTGAGCAGAGAGTGTGTTCTTTACTGAAAGATTGAATAAAATTGGACTCGGATTCAATAGTTTGTTTGCTCTCTAAAATGGGTTTCTGTGTTTGCTTTTGAATTTCTTCAGTAACTGGAAATCTATCCCTAAAACTTTTGACGAGTTGTGAATACGAGTCGTCAGTATTAGACATTCGCAACAAATTCGGGATTTTAAATGCATTAGAGTCTTGCGTTTTGGCTGATCCGAGAAGACTCGGATGAAGATAATGGTCGTCGTCTGAATCGTGTTCAGAGTCAGAATTGTCAGAAGTTTGAGTCGGATTCGGAACATATTTTCCTGATTTGATATTTTCTAAGATATATTTATAGTACGGATAGAGCTCTGAATCGAAGGACAAGAAATCAAAGTTTTTATTTGAAGACTGTTTGGTCTTCAAAATAATCTCCATTTGAATGCCGTGTTTGCTGACAAACGATGCCGTCTTTTCTATGATGTTATGAAGCTTTTGACTCTCGGGCTGTCGTAACGATCAGAATATAAGTTGCATTCAAAATAAGGATTAAAACGAACCAAAAGAGTGGTTTGTGGCGGAGACAGTCCCGACGGTAGTTTGAAGCGATCGCTTTCATCGACTTCAGGCATGGCTTCACTTAGAGTTGATTCAGAATTAGGGATAACACTGTTCTCGTCGTAGTTATAACTTATTTGATTATAACCGGAGCCGTCAGCCAAAGCCAAATGCAATCTTTTAAGCTCTTCCTCTGCATAATCGAAGGAAAATAAGAACAAAACCAAACATAAGCTTAGGTTTACCATGAGAGTCGTCCATATCACAATCTTTAAGGTCAGCAAACCGTTCCTCATCGCACAGTCGCTCTATTTCTAACTCTTCTGCAGTTAATTGTGGTCCAGCAGTTCTTGAATTAGTTTGGAATTGAGTCAAATCATTGAGATATCCCCTGACGTCAAACCTTTTGTCGTTTGAGAGAATAGAATCGAAACAAACGATTAAAAGAGGAAACACATAATTCTTTCCTAAACTTGAAGTTCAGCTAAATTTTAACAAATAATGATTTTCTCATATTTTAATACTATCTTTAATAATGTCTTCATTTTCTACTGAATTAGCGAAACAATTATTAAGCGAATATCACAAACATTTCATTGGTTTTAATGATTTTTCTAAATTATTGATCAAATAAATGGATGAATAGTTTCGCTAATTCTTAAGATAATAATCATCAGAATTATTGCATAGAATTCTATGCAATCATTAGATATAATGAAAATTTTCAACGAATTGAATAAAAATAAGAAAAGAGTTGAAAAATAGATTAAACTTATGGTTCATTTGAATCAATCATTTCATTGTAATTCATACCAATCCTTCGGTAATTGATATACAGAACTGTGAATAGCATTCCATCCGATTGTTATTATTGTTTATATTAACGACAAATCACTTCCTGTTCTGCTTCTTAAGGAAAGTCATTATCGGAATTCAAAATTCAATCAAAAAAACGAAAACAAATTGACTCTCATTTGAAGACAACAAAAGAGTCAATCATTTAGTGAACAAAATTTATGTTCAAAATAATTATCATTTCATTTGATTTTCAATTCAGTCTTAAATTGGTTCCAGAATTTCAGAAAATTGATTAATGGTTTGATAGCATTGATTGTTAACTATTGACGGACCTGTCAATCAAGTGGTCTGAAGACCCGTTCCATCCGATCAGATGGTGGCCGGCGTCCAACTCTTGTGCCTTTCGGTCGTCGCGAAACAGTTTACACGAATATCCGAATACAAACATTTGGTCCAAATCTGAGTTCGATTTCTCATTAAATGTTTGGTTTGTCTTCTGATGTGACCACAAGTGCTTTGGCTCCGAACCAATCGATCGGAACAACGAATACGAACCAAAATCCGAGTCCGAAACCACTGATGAATCCATTTGGAAGAGGACTCGATTTTATTGACTCTAATCTCAAATAATTTATTTATTTATTTAATTTCATTACAATATTTTCAATGAATCCACAAAATCGCCATTAAGTGAGACTTTCATACATAGCGTTACACTTAATGCCAGTAAAGGTTTGAGTGAAAGTCGCTTTCGATGACATCAAATGTTTAGATTTAAAACATTCACCAAAAGAGACAAATCATTAAAAAACAAAACTATTATTAAAACAATTTATTTAATTTAAATCTCTTTTCATTTGTCTCTCAATAATCGACCAAATGATGAGATTTTCCATATATTTTACACTCAAATAAAAACAATATTTTGTTTTTATAATTAGTTCTCATTTTTGACTCAATTTAAATAAAATTAAAAATTAATTTAACATTTGGTATAACTTTTGAAAGTTATATAAACCAATTGAAACAATTGAAACAGAGTCAATTGAAATAATCGATTATATGTGTGCAATATGGAACAATTAACACTCTTGATGTTATTATCTTTCTCAATGCTCTTCGGCAGCTATTTATCCGGAACAATTCCAATGGTGTTCACCTTTTCAGAGGTAAACTCTGACTACAAGTTATTTAAACAATTTATTCAAAAAGTTATTGGATTTAAGTCAAAATCAGACAACGATTTATTTAATGACAAAACTCTTTTGATGAGTATTTAAAAGTATTTCTAAATTATATTTAAGGACAAACTGAGACTTCTAAGTGTTTTGGGCTCGGGCATATTAGTGGGAACCGCTCTCAGCGTTATTATCCCCGAAGGAGTCAACACTCTGTACACTTCATCTCATGGTTTGATTCAATTTTATATTAATTACACTACAGTTTGGAACCAAATTGGGATTAATTATTAGAAATGAATACAGAATTTCACTCACATCTGAAGTCAATGCAGACGACAAACATTCCGACAAAAGGCGAAAGTGATCCGCACTCTGTCATTGGGTTGACTCTTGTCATTGGTTTTGTAATGATGCTTCTCATCGATCAGATCGCTAACCGACACACCACTCCTTCCACTTATAATGTTGTCTTACAAAGCGGTAAATGCAAACAAATGTCAAACTATTTGACTAAATGCCAAATGAAATTAGATTCGGCCGAAAACGGCGAAAGTCTTTCCTCAACAATGACTCCAAAAAGATCATCAAAAATAACGGCAACAATTGGTTTAGTGGTTCATTCGGCGGGTGAGTCAGTCTTTGCTTTTATAGAATATAAAGCAATTATAATGTTTGTCAGCGGATGGCATAGCTTTAGGAGCGGCGGCCACGACATCGCACACTGACGTCGAAATGATTGTATTCTTAGCGATAATGTTACACAAAGCACCGGCGGCTTTCGGTTTAGTCACATTTCTAATGCATGAGGGACTCGACAGAACTAGACTTCGCAGACATTTGTTAGCATTTGCTTTAAGCGCACCCATCGCTGCATTCATCACTTTCTTCAGCATTAGTCAGGGAACTAAAGAAGCGCTTTCCGATTATAACGCCACCGGTATGCCCAATAGATTATAAGTTCAATAGAAATATATTTGAATTTGCTTTCAAAAGGGATCGCAATGCTGTTCAGCGCCGGCACTTTCCTATATGTGGCCACAGTTCATGTGTTACCAGAAATAACACAACATCAACACTTGAAGATTACAGAACTATTAGCACTGGTAGGCGGAACATTTATACCATCGCTGTTAACAGTGAAACATCATCACTGACTCATCATATAATCAATTGTCAAATAGTTGTTATAAATATTTATTGTTTTCAGTGATAGGAATTTGACTCTAATATGAGATTTGTCCAAAAAAATGTATTTTACAAATATTGAGTCAAAGAGTTCTGTGATATAGAAGTTTAAAACCTTTTTAACACAAAACTGTTTTTAAAATTATTTAAATGAACTCAGAATTAGTCCAGAATTTGCTGGCAATTCATTGAAAAGATTTGCAATGGTTTGAAAATAATCACTACTATTGAAATTTGTTTAATTATTTTGAATCAGAGGTGAGTTTTTTGATTAAAAAATTGTAAACATTAGAAAAAGATCTGAATTATGGGGTTTTTAATTGACTTAAATATAATTTTATAAAATTATTTGGTCAGACATTCCAATAAAACTGATAAATGGCGGCACAGAATACAATTAAAACAGTAACTGACATAAAATTGATTCTGAATAGAGTACGGAATAAACATTTTACGCCAAAAACTTTTTCTAATAAACCATTTTTTCTAATTTGTGTTTTGAGACGACTTTTCTTCAGTAATTCCTGTTCTGTAATCATATCATTTGGAGGATACCTTTCGATTAAGTCGAGCGCAGATTCAATCAATGACTCGATCGGAAGTTCCTCTGTTTCGGGAACTTTGGTCAGGAATTGATGGATTGACGGCATATCACAATCGAGGCTTAAAATTTGCTTTTGTTTATAGAGAACTAACGCCGCCGTCAAATACAATGGCATAAGACTATGGCTTGCGATGAAGAAGTCGAAAAGACGGGCCACGTCCTCATATGTAGGCAAAACATGGCTGAACCATGTGATGACCCAACTCAGGGCGAAAATTGTTCCCACTTCTGAGCGCTCCAAGTGATCGCTTAGAGACTGGTTTTCGTATTTAATAATAATGGGTATTATATCCATTAAATCAGATGTCTTTTCCATAGTCTTCTCCATATATGCTTTGAAATGTGTTTTCGACAGTTTATTGACGCAATAAAAGGCCATTTCTTCGCCTAAAATCATTAGGAAAGTGACACAAATGTCGTGATATCCCTGAAAGTAATGCAATTCCGGGTTTTTTATAAGAACTCTCATAATTAGCCGAATGAGTGAGTCCTGCATTGAAATGCGTTGACTTTGGCCGATACAGGGCGGGAATCGCTTCAGTGATCGGTTTACATCCATAACAACTTGATTATAGAATGGATGGCTTTCTATAGCGCTGGTGTCCGGTCGAGGACTTGACTCAACTACCGAAACACGAATCAGTTTCGGCCAAATCTTCTGACGCAAGCGATCGCTTATAAATCCAGAGCCGATCGTCGCTAAGCTTTTTAGTCCTTTAATATCACATCTTTGGAGTGAATCCAATATTTTGAACAAATGTTTGGACTCATTGTTTAAAATATGGTTTTCTTTGTCAACATTTTGTTGTAACTCTTCAAATGACTCTTCGTTTTTGTTATCAATTAATAACTTTTCATTTTGATCTTCGTTTTCATCCAAAGTTTTGTCAATAGTTTTGTCGACAATTTGTTTCATTTTGTCGTCAAATCAGTGTTTAAATCAATTGATTATAATTTGTTTAAAGCACTAAAGAATATGAACTCATTTTGTTTACATTTTTGTTTTGATAACATAATCATTGAAAGCAACTCAAAGACAACATTACATAACAAAGACATGTGTTTTGATCTTTAAATTGAAATCCTTTTAATTTCAGTGACAATTGAATCCAATTAAATGGCTCAGGGTAAACTCAAAGTAAAGGCCAAATTACCAGCTAATGCTAAGCAACGGTCTGTCCATAGAGGAAGTCATCGGATCAGCAAAGGTTTGAAACAAATTCTAATTTTCTTAAATTTTGTTTTGCATTTGATTTCAGCCCCGAAAAGACCGAAAGCAAGTCTCTCTTCCAGAGATTTACTACAAAAAGAAGTTACGAAAAGTATTCGTATGAGTATTGAAGACGAGGCCAGAGCTAAAGCGGCCAAAGATGGCAAACAGATGGCCACTACTTCGAGCACTTCCAACACTTCCATTAATAATAAATAATTTTTAAGTCATTTGTAATCGGAATTTATTTATTATTTTCAAAATAAATATTCTTTGAAATGATCTCATTTTGAAGCCTCTGTTCACTATTGATAAGGTGTTCTACTTCTTCGTCTGCGTCTACGTCTACCTCTGGATCGACCCCTTCTGTTGATCTTTAGAGATCTTTTACTTCTTCGTCGGGATCTCTTTCGACGTTTTTTCTTTGGTTCGTCGCTGTCCGATGATTCGGTTTTTTTTGTGGATCTCTTTCTCTTTCGATTCGATACTTTTGATTCTCTGAACCATTCATCTGTCTGTCCTTCTGATGCCTTTTGCTGTGGCGGAGATACTTGCCATTCGTCAGCCCATTGTGGCGTCCAATCACTCTCGGCTGGAGGTTTTGTCTGAGTACTGGCCGTTGAGGACATCCCATTGTTGGCTGTTGGCGACGTCCAAGTCCTGGCTGTTGGCGACGTCCCAGTGCTGGCCGTTGGCGACAAATCAGTGCTGGTCGTTGGCGACGTCCAAGTGCTGGCTGTTGGCGACGTCCAAGTGCTGGCTGTTGGCGACGTCCAAGTGCTGGCTGTTGGCGACGTCCAAGTGCTGGCTGTTGG
>JAQGCS010000850.1:0-17650 GCA_034702105.1 Fuscozetes fuscipes
GATATAAAACAGGTCACTATAAGAATGTTGAAGGACTTCGAGGCCGGAAAGATCGATGAGTTGAGAAGCTTTGCTGACGAACTCAAAGATTGCAGAAATAAGTTGAGTAAGATCAAATTCATTATTCCCACCGAAGCTTTCTGTCGACTGAATAATGTAAAGACTGGAAAACCAGTGTATTTCTTGCCCCCATTGGAGGGTATTTTCGCATCACTCGAAGCATTAGCTGAAAAGATGGACCGACCAGTGATTGGTCTTAATTGGCTCAGGAACATGGAAAACATGGCATCACTCAAAGAGATTACCAAATATTATATGGATTTATTAAAGCAATTGCACCCAAAGGGCGACTACGACATTGTCGGCCACTTCTACGGCGCTCTGATCGCTATGCAAATGCTAAAAAGACAGGCGCCGATCGGCAAAGCGGTTATCATTGATATGCTGTCCGACGCAAAAATCGATGAGGACATGATTACCGATGATTATATTTTAGAGCTTGTTATCACTTTTATTGGCAAAGATTTGCCACAAGTAGTGAGGGATAAGATTAAAAGAGACACAGCTCTCAGACCTGACATACACTCTAAACTTGTTAAAATCAGTGATGAATTAAAAGACTTCGTCGGCAAATCTCTGGTCAGCCGAGACTTAGAGGACATTCTCATCAATTCATTCAAAAGAGCGAAACTCTTCTCTACCTATAGATATAATATGAAGAATAAGTTTAAGAAAAGATTGATGGACATTGGCAAAAAGTACCTCGAAATGAACGGCCGGCTTATGATTATTAAGCCTTTCCAGTTTGGAAAAGCACAGCTGGATGTTGATGGTATGGCTGACCGGGTTAAAAATGCTTATTTCCTGCCAGAGAAGGTATGCATTCTTTAGTTCATTATTTGAATTTTTTATAACAATTTTATGAATTTTATGTTTTCTGAAGGGATTGGAGGGAAAACTCAATTTTGAGACAATTGATGCAAATCCAGAGGCTATGTCCATGATGGCTTTCGATATGATCGCCAATTCTATTAATTGCTATTTGAAGAAATAATTTTTACCAAGAGTTTACCAAAAGAAATGATTTGCAACGAGTATTGCGATAATTGTTTGAGTGATTTACTAAAAGTACAGAAGTATTCAATATTTTATCCAATTTATTATTTTTTTTAGGAGTGGGTTATTATACTATGAATTTGTTTTTATTACTTTTTAGATATATTTTTATACTCTTTTATATTTCAAATAATCTTTAAGTTTAGAAAACTTATTATTTTTTGTTAAATTTTAAAAATAAAAATATATTTCAATTAAAAAAAATCTAAATTAACTTTGTTTCAAATAATCTAACGTGAGATAGATCAAATTGATCAAAACCAAGCCTCGACTAAAGTAACACTGGGTCAATAATGGTTTATTGATTATAATTAATGATTAAAAGAAAGCTCATTCATCTCTGCATTCTGTGCTCATAAAAGTCTACTTAATCTCACTTTTATTTCATTTGTCACGAAATGATTTATTAACAAAAATTATAAATACATATAATTAATGGTTTGGAAAATAACTTTCCATTTCAGTAGATTCATAAACCATCGTTAAAATCGATAAACTTTTCAAATGTTCTTGAAAAATTTAGACTCATCTTTAGGTGTAAAATTTTTGTGATTAAAAAATGAATATCAGGGTAGGAAATAAAACAGAAGCTGTTTTTGTCAAGAATGTGTATTATGGGTATAAAAGAAGTGCTAAGGTAATCAAGAATTTGAGCATCACAATACAACAAGGTATTTATGTAGGTTGTGGTAAAATTCCAATTTCCTGTTCATTTCAAAGGTGAGATATTTGCCCTTATGGGTGAAAATGGTTGCGGAAAGACTACACTTTTGAAAATGATTCTGGGTCAACTTATACCTGAACTTGGCAAAATACTTGTGTTTGGAGGTGACTTACGAAGTATTCATTCGGATATTCCGGGTCCTGGAGTCGGTTATATGCCACAAGAGTTGGCGCTATTTAATGAGTTAACAATTGAAGAAATGCTTATTTATTTTGCAAATATTTTTCACTTGAGTTCTAACGAAATGAATGATAGAATCAATCAATTGATTCATTTATTGAATTTACCCGAAAAGACCAGAAGAATAGATAAATTGAGTGGAGGACAGAGGAGGTTGGTATCGATGGCAGTCACTATAATGCACAGACCAAGACTCATTATTCTGGACGAACCCACTGTAGGAGTTGACCCTATTCTAAGAAGTCGCATCTGGTCCTATTTGGAAGATATGTGCCATCAAAATGGTATAAATTATTGTAAATTTATTGATTGTAAAAATTGTTATTCTTCAGGAAATACAGTAATAATTACCACACATTATATCGAAGAAGCGAAGAGAGCCTCGACTGTGGCTTTCATGAAATCCGGTGCTATTCTTAAACAATCAAATCCACAAAAACTATTATATGAATACCAGTGCACAACACTCGAAGCCGTTTATTTTTATTTATGGCAACAAAATGACCGGATTATAGCTAACCGTTCGAAAATAAAAGACACTGATCCAATTGTGCCAAAAGATGTAGACCTCTATTGTAACAAAAGACTAACGAAATCTAATTATTCAAAGAAGAAAATAGACTTTCAGCGCATTTTTGCACTGATTTGGAAATTCTATGTCAGAACAAAGAGATATCCAGTATTTTTGATCTTGTTCAATTTAATCCCAATCATAGCACTTACAGCAATGCACACCACTATCGGCAATTTACCTTATAGAATCCCAGTGTCTGTTTATAGCGCTGAGTCTGAGCCCAAACTATCGAAACTGTTCCTCGACATTATTGATAGAAAATACCTAAACATTAGGGAATCCCAGAGTAAGGAGTCAGCCATTGACGATGTCATTAGAGGAAAGACTGTTTATGCCATAGTCTTTGAACAGAATTTCACTCAGAATTTAGAGTCACAACTTCGAAAACCTTTTGGAATGAGTGGACAGGAATTGGACGCCTCGACTATCAAACTATACGCTGACTTTTCTGAGTCAGTGACCGGACTGTATGTCATTCACTATTTGGGCGAAACATTCCTTCAATTTGTCAAAAATGTGAGCAAAGCTCTAAAATTGAACCCTTTGTTTTTCGCCCTCCCATTCACTATTGAAGAGCCTGTTTATGGCACACACTTCATAACGAACAACCATATGGATGAGCTCAAGACATTCAGTGAATTACTAACTCCGGCTGCTCTCATAGCAATTCTTCACTTTATATCAATGGTTTACTCAGCATTTCTAATAGTTTATGACCGCAAAGAATCACATTTGAACAGATATTTTGTAGCTGGCGGTCAACCCATCGAAGTTTTGATTGCAATTTACATTCAATATCTGGTTATGATCTCAATTCAAGTTCTCATTACAATAATCTTTGCGTTCGGCCTCTTTGAAGAGAGACAAGTGGGCAGTTATGCTGAGGTCTATGCTATTTGTATACTGCAGTCATTGGAGGGAATGTCATTCGGACTATTGGTTTCCCTAATCTTTTACGACGAGATATCAGTCGCTGTTTGTATTCATTAAGTGTTTTAAACAAAAATCTAATACATTTTGTTTACCTAAAGATTGGTTTGTCTGTACTCATGTTTCCCGTGTGGATAATGTCGGGCGTCTTCTGGCCTTTAGAAGCCATTCCGCCGCTTTTCCGATTGTTTGCCGATTGGACCCCACTTTCAAAACCTATTGAAGCTTTGCGTTCAATAATGTCTAGGGGTTGGACTTACCATAACTCAAGTGTATGGATGAGTTACGCCGTCAGCCTTTCCTACACTTCAGTGCTCACAATATCCAGTGTTTTATTATTTCAAACGTTTTCATTCAATTCGTTGAGTTTTAATCACTTCTTGTTATGAATTTTATTAATGATTTTAATATTTATTCACATTTTCCTCAAAATATTAAACAACTTTTTGTTTGACATATAATTAATTCTTTTAAATAATAGTTTGCATTTATTTTCAAAATTATATTTGACTTCTCATTAAAATAAAGTAAACAAGTAGTCAATAAATTGCAGGTACATTAGGTAAGTCATTAAAATACCTTAAAAGTCGACAAAAGCAACCTGAAAAGTTTTCGTCCATCGAAGTATTGGTCTGATAAATATTGACCATTGAAATCAAGTCAACACTTCGAGGACAAAACCTTTCTATATGCTCTAGCAGGTTAATTATTGCAGAAACATAATTTTGAATTTAATGAAGTGAATACAAAAATGACTTTAATCTGAATGAAGAGAAAATAAGTTTATATTTTAAATGAGAATATCTTTTCTATACATAAGAATAATACGAAAGAATCGATTATCAGATCAATAAAAGTCATTAAAGAATAGAAAATTTTCTTCATTAAAATCATGTCTCAGGAGATAAAGAAATGTTAATATATTACAGAATATTCTTGACTTCGAGTAAAGTTTAATAATTGTTCATTAATTTTACTGTTTCTTCAAAACAGGGAAGAAGTCATCAATTGTTTGCCACAATTTAATGCTTGGTTTCATTCGTACAAAAGATAAGAGAATTAAGAAAAACCAATCAATAAAACGGAGAAAACTTCTGACAATTCATTGCAATCGATTAGTGAAAACACACAATAATATAACAATCAGTTAAAACCAATTACTATTTGAGGGTTGGCTTATATTTTGGGTTTTCAATGTCAAAAGAATTTAATTTTGAGTTTTACTTTTTTCAGAAGTTAAAAATTTGGACAAGTTCTTTTTTGATTTTTTAACATCAGAAACTCATGAGTGAAATGATAGGTAACTTTCATTCATTTCCATCAATTGATTTGTCCGATGATAGAGATATCAATTATGCGATTCGTGTGGAAAACGTCACTTTCACTTATAATAAAAAGGCAAATGTCCTCAAAAACTTCACTGTTAGAATTGCCCAGGGTATGTTAATAGTAAAATTTAAAATCGTTTTGTTAACCTGGCTAAATTTAAACCAGGTGCCATTTATGCACTCTTGGGCTCTAATGGATGCGGAAAAACAACTCTTTTAAAATTGATATTAGGAAGAGCTAAACCTAAAAGTGGATGGATTCGTGTGTATGGTCTGGAACCTGGTCATAAGCAATCTGACATCCCTGGACCAGGTGTGGGATATATGCCCCAAGAGATCGCACTCTTCACTGATTTTACAATAAAAGAATGTCTCAATTACTTTGGAAATATTTATAAAATAAACCAGGCAGTTATAGAGCACAGAATTGAATTAATAGTTCAATTGTTATCTTTGCCACAAATGGACACAAAGCTGAGCGAATTGAGTGGAGGACAGCAGAGACTGGTGTCGATGGCGGTCACAATCATTCATAGACCAAAACTACTCATTTTAGACGAACCGACGGTTGGCGTCGATTCGATACTCAGGTGTCGTATTTGGTCCTATTTGGAGAATATCTGCAAAAATTATGGTCAGTTAAGTTTGTTTGCATAAATCCTTGAAGATTATCTAGATTATAGTCATCTCTGTTTACACCAATTCTATTTTAGGGACAACCGTTTTGATAACAACCCATTACATAGAAGAGGCTAAAAGTGCCAACATTGTTGGCTTTATCAGCACGGGCATTTTGCTTAGACAATCAAACCCTTTCCAGTTGTTACAAGAATTTAATTGTGAAACACTTGAAGAAGCCTTTCTTATTCTGTGTCAAAATCATTACTTACGTCTGAGGGAAGGTAGAGATAACCATAGAGGCGTGCCTTTTGAAGACGAAGCGCTTCCAGAACCTGAAAATCAATTGCTAACTAGTGTAAACCAGGCCATTTTTAACACCGGATTAGATCTTCAACGTATTGTCGCTCTTTTCACAAAGACATTCATTCGTTTGAAAAGGAGTGTAATAACAATAACACTGTTCTTTATTTTACCCCTGATCACAATCGCAATATTCAAGCAATCTGTTGGCACGAAACCCCGACACATACCAATTGCTGTTTATTTGGGTGAAGACCCTGATGATAGAAAAATGGCACGAAGACTTTTAGACGAGTTCATTCCCGGTGAGATCCGGCATAAATTATATCCTACAGAAGAAGATGCCATCATCTCCGTGGAAATGGGCAAAAATATGTATGCACTCGCATTTCCAGCCAATTACTCCTGGAGTTGGAGGCAACGAATGCCCCATCCCTTCCAAATAAGCGATGAGACAATGAACAACACAATCATACGTATGTATGCCGACCACTCCAACACCATTGTAGCAGTTTTTGTTCGCTACACATATTTGATTGGATCGGTTTTGAACTTTTTGAAAAAATTGGGCAAAGAATTGGGTTTAAACTCCCAGGCATTCTCCCGACCGATCGACGCATCAAAACCAATATTTCCTGGATCATTCCTTAAGTCTGAGACCTATCCTTCAGCTGGTATTCTAATTGTTGTCGTATATCTCTTGACGATCGCATTGTCGTCGATGGTAATCATCAGTGAAATTAAGAGCAAATCACTCGAAAGGCTATACGTTTCTGGTGTTAAACCAATTGAAGTGTTTTTAGTTCATATAATAGAAATGTTTGTCTTAACTTCAATTCAAGTACTTTTAGTCACACTATTGATGTATTACTTATTTGATATACCCATCGACAACTCATTCCTGCAATCATATGCTATGGTCTATTTGCATGGTATAGAGGGGGTGGGAATTGGTCTTTTGGTTGCCCTTATATTCAAGGATGAAATCCATATATTTGTGAGTAATTAAATTTATGTGACTTTTAATTAATATTTGCATCATTCAGATTATTGTCGTGGGTCTGGTCTTACCTCTAATCACCTGTTCGGGTGTTATCTGGCCCTTAGAAGCCATACCATTATACTTTAGATTTATTGTGGACTGGTCGCCATTAACTCTACCATTGGATTCGTTGCGCTCTATTCTGTTCCGACGGCTCACTATTTCGGAGTCCAGAGTTATGATTGGATTTATTGTTTGTATTTTCTATAATATAATAATCTATTTATCGAATGTACTTTTAGTCACTTATTTAAAGGACTTTGATTTTCCAAACTTTTTTCAATTGCATTTTCGCGGATAAAAAAATTATCAAGTTTAAATTTTGAAATATTCATTTCTATAGTTTATTAATTTAAAAATAATTTTATGTTAAGTTCTTGTTAAGTAAATAGTTTTGAAAAATAAATTCTAGTTCAATTCAATTAAAAAGAGAATATCATTTATTCAATTTTAAAAAATCTGAATATTAGCACAAATAATGATAAATAGTATTAAATAAAATGCTCTTGGTGAACTTGAAAGAAAATTAAATTGAAAATTGAAATAACCAGAGTATATGAAAAACTAACAATGAACCCGATCCACACATTTGGATGCGTGTAATCCCAGGCTCTCAACATTATTGATCGCAAAGAGTCAATGGGTTTAGAAAGTGGTGTCCAATCGGCGATCACTCGAAGGTAAGGTGGGATTCCTTCTATTGGCCAAAATACACCCGACATGTAATACAGTGTCGACATTAGAATGAATATAATTGTCTGGAATATAAAAATAGTAATTTAATTAATTAATTTTCAAAGAATATCTGAAACAAACCATTGAAGTCAACCTGTCTTTGAAGGCCAGAGCTATCAGTAAACCAATTGAGAGCCCTTCCAATGATTGCAAGAAACACAATAAGTAAACTTCTGCAAAGCTACCCTCTTCTTTGATGCCTAATACATATGAAGCGAAGACCAGGAGCAGAAATATTTGAAAAAAGATGTAAAAAATTGCTAGGAAATAGTGTGCCAAGATCACTTCAATAAGCTGTCCCCCGGAAAACGAAAACCTATTCATTTGTAAATCTCGTCGACCATTGAAGATAACAAAACACGAGAATATTATTGATGTCAGATGTAAGGACACAATGAGAATAGCAGGTGCTAGGTTATTAAAAGTAATCATGAATCTTTCTTTATTATTTCCGGTTATGGGATGAGTTCCATAGAGTGTCTGATTTATAATTACGGGTAATGTGAAGGCCTTTGAGTTTTGATTCAGAGATATGCTGACATTATTGAGGAATTGGTGGAACACTTGCGCCAAATATAGCACACCATTAAAGGAAATCAATGGATGAGTACTGTCTGTATAGAGCTTAATGACCGAAGCGTCCATTTCTTCTTTAGTCATCATAAATGGATTAATTAGTCTTAATTTGAATTCTTTCGTGAAATTCTGCGCAAAAATTATGGCCAAAACATTCTTCCCTTCCTTTAAAGAATTGATGGCTAAGTCTTTGGTATCATATCTAATGACATCTACGAAGTTGTCATCAATTGAGTCAATGAATTGCTTTGACAATGAAGGGTCTAGTTCGTCTGAGTAAATAGCCACTGGTATGCCCTGAGGTATGTATCCAACAGCCAAATACAGGAAATACAGAGAAGAGATAGGAATTGCTATAAAAAGTATCAGAAATATTGGACTTCTTCTCAATTGAAGATTGATTTTCCAAATCAAAGCCATAACCCGATAGATGTCAACAATCTTTTTCGAGTCAACAACAGTCCAATTATTATCCGTCTTTTCGAATTCAATATCTGAGGTCTCAATTGGTATGGATTCCAGGTCTATGGAGGGTCTTATTGTGGAGGGCTCTAATGAAGAGGCTTCTGCTTTCTCATCCATTTGCTGCCACAGACAGAGATAAACCTCTTCAAGTGATGTACACTCGTATTCGTTCAGTAATTTTTGTGGATTTGATTGTCTGAGAATAGCACCGGATTTCATGAAAGCCACAGTCGAGGCCTTATTCGCTTCTTCGATACAATTTGTGCTAATTATTACTGTATTTCCTGACAAATATTTTGTAAATTAATAGAATTTGAATCTTTGATTATACCATATTCACGACAAAATTCTATCAAATAGGACCAGATGCGACTCCTAATGAAAGGGTCCACATTAACTGTTGGCTCGTTTAGAATAATGAGTTTGGGGCTGTGCATTATCGCCACTGCCATTGATACAAGTCTTTGTTGTCCTGGACTCAAGCGATCGATTCTACGGTTGATGTCACACAAACCAATTAGTTCTTTGAGGCTGTCCTCAAACTGCTGTGAATTTAAGTGAAATAGTTTTGCAAAAAATTTCATATTTTCTTCTATCGTTAAATCAGTGATTAAAGCGATCTCTCGGGGCATATATCCAACTGTACGCCCAGATGAGTGTTTGTATCCTGGTATTTCACCAAAAACACGAACCCATCCCTTCAGTGGCTTGAGCGTGCCCAAAATTAACTTCAATGCAGTAGTCTTTCCGCAGGAGCTCGGACCCAAAAGCGCAAATATTTCACCTGAACATTTTAAAATATAAACTCTTTAATTGGATAAAATGATAAAAAAATAATTTACTTCATCAATAATTTTCACCATGTGATAAAAATTTAGATTAATTGTCTTTATAACAAGATGATTTAAGCTTCTAACCTTTTTTTACTTGAATACATAAATTTTTGAGAACAGCCTCTCTTTTATAACCAAAAGAAATGTTTTGCATAACAACCGCATAGACATCATTATTACCTGTTAGAAAAAATGAACAAGATAAAATAGTAAATAATACAATAACAAAATAATTTGAATCTAATTCAAAATCTTGTCAAGTTTTCACAAAAATTACCAAGATTCATTGTGTAGAGCAAACTTTCACCTGATAACTATTGTGCCTTAACTCAAATGAATCACTTTTTCTTATATTAAATACTGAACTGAATAATAGAGCCGAGAGCCGAAAAAATAAACTTGTTTTAAGATCTGGATAAATTTGTTTTGGCGCAGAAAAAAGTGTTTCCCACGACTCATCAAATTATATTTAGTATTCATACGATGTGTCGAATTTATTTAAAACAAGGTTTTCTTGTTCTCACCTACAAAAAAGTGCGACCACAGCCAGTATTGATTAATTGAATATGGACAATTTTAACTCACATAGACCACAATGGTTCAGAGTTAAATCAAATAAATTAATAAGTTAGTTTTCCTCAAATGAAATCTTAAATTTTAAACCAGTTACATTCAGTATTTTTGATTAAAATATTTCTTTTTTAGGTCATCCCCCTTAGAACCCTTGCCTCTAACAGATAGATAAAAGATTCCTTGATAGTGAAACTTATCTTTATAATAGCCATTTTTTGTCATTATTTATAATATTAAAATTCCCCTGTGCTCCTTTCTTCAAGGTCATAAGCAATCGATCTAACAGATTGTTTTTAGTAAAATTTTCCAAGAACCACATTTATATTTTTAAATAAAAATTAATGATTGAATTTGAGCTTGGTAGTCGTGGGATCACAAATTTAAATAAACAACAAGATAAGTATCTTGATCTTTATCTAAAAACTAATAAATTCTAATTTAGATTATTAGTTAAGAAAGTTTGCAAATAAATAAAAGTTATTAAAATAATCTTTGAACTAATTCAGTACACATTCATAAAAATACAAAATCCTCAGAGAAGTGATAATTTAGAAAGTACAATCTTACTGTAATAGCTTATAAATTAAAATTATAAATTGAATAGAACATAAGTTACTTGGTAAAGATATTATTTCATATTAAAAATTGTTGCTTACTCATTTTAAATTAATCAAGTCATCTACACAGATATGTATGCATTTCGATTAAATATTCTATTTTATAATAAGAGAGCAACACTGTTGTAGTGATTTAATTAACATTAAAAGAAAGGCTCTTGGCTAATTTGAAATAAAATAACATTAAAAACTGTTATAATCAGAGTATAGGCAAAGCTTATAAAATATCCGATCTGTACATTGGGGTGTCTATAGTCCCAACCCCTCAACATTATACATCGCAATGAGTCAATTGGCTTAGAAAGTGGAGTCCAGTCGGCAAACACTCGAAAATTTGATGAAATTCCTTCAATTGGCCAAAAAACACCCGAGGTAAAATACATGGGAGCCATCACTAATGTGATAATTGCCTGAAATAAGAAAGAATTCAATAAATTTGTTGAAACATTTTTCTAAAACTGACCCCAATAGTCAATTCTTGTCTGAATGGAAGAGCCATCATCAGTCCAATGGACACCCCTTGTAATGATTGTAAGAAACAAATGCAATAGACTTCCACATAACTGCCCTCTTGTTTGATGTCAAACAGAAATGAAGAACAGATCAAAAGGAATAATATTTGAAGTGAACCGTAAATTGTCTTTGAGATATAGTGAGCGATAATGAACTCAATGGGTTGACCGCCACATACCAAGTATCGGTCCATTTGTGTGTCTCTTCTGTATATGACTAGAGATAGTGCAGAGAATATCATGGAAGTAATGTGAAATATAACTAGTAGAAATGCAGGGGTCAGGTAATGATAGTTCACTTTAAACTTTTCACTGTCGCCGGTTATGGGATGAGTGCCATAAATAGGCTGTTCAATAGTCAGGGGCAGATTAAACGCATTTGCATTCAGACCCAAAGAGTTACTAACATTTGTGATGAACTGAAGGGACACTTCTGCCAAATGTTGTAAACCATATACTAAGACAACAGCACGAGAATTGTCGGCATATACTTTGATGAGCGAACTGTTCTGTTCTTCACTACTCATCTCCAATGGTTTCAAAAGTCTTGACTCAAACCTATTCGTAAAATTTTTATCAAAAAATAGAGCGAAAGAGTTTTTCCCTTCAAAAAGAGATTCGAGGGCTAAGGCTTTGCTTTCATATTGAATCACATCTAAGAATTTGGTATCAACCGAATCAATGAACTGCTGTGAGAGTAGAGGTAGGGGTTCGTCGGTGTGAATGGCCACAGGGATGCCATGAGGTAAGTGTCCAATCGCAATATAAAGTGAAAATATTGAAAGGAGAGGTATCCCCATATAACATATGAGCAAAATTGATGACTTGTTCAGTCTTAAATTGAAGGCCCAGATCAAAGTTATAATCCTTGAGACGTCCACTAAATTCTTTGTTTTACTTGAATTATAAGTGATTTCCTCTCCGAATGTTAGATCAGTCGTAGTCTTTTGTGCTGTGCTCTTGAGTGGGAGCTTTTCATTCGTAGTTTTGTGGTCATTGTATTGCCACAGATGAAAATAAACGGCTTCGAGTGTTGTGCACTGGTAATCACTCATCAGTTTCTTTGGATTTGATTGTCTAAGAATGGCACCGGATTTCATGAAAGCCACAGTCGAAGCTCTCTTCGCTTCTTCGATATAATGTGTGGTAATTATTACTGTATTTCCTGAAGAAAATATAAATTAAGACTAATGTGTCGGATAAGAGTAAAATAGATAATTAGCTACCATTTTGATTGCAGGTATATTTCAGATAAGACCAAATTCTAGCCCTGAGGATTGGGTCGACACCAACTGTTGGCTCATCCAAAATAATGAGTTTGGGGCTGTGCAATATGGATATGGCCACAGATACGAGTCGCCTCTGTCCTCCACTCAATTGTTTTACTCTTCTTTTATTTTCATTTAAATCTAATAATTGAGTTAAATATTTAACCCTTTCTTCAAATTCGTGTGAATTTAAGTCAAAGAGTTTTGCGAAATATTTCAAATTTTCTCCGATTGTAAAGTCAGAGAATAATGCGATTTCCTGGGGCATATATCCGACCGCCGGACCTGGTATACACGAATATTTATGACCTGGCTGTTGGCCTAACACTTCAATTCTTCCACTTTGAGGCTTAGCTCTGCCTAAAATTAGCTTTAAAAGTGTTGTCTTTCCGCAACCATTTGAGCCCAAAAGTGCGAATATTTTGCCTGTACATTTTTCAATTAAAAAATTTATTTTACTCAAAAGTACATTAATCACACAAAAATTGACCTAAAATTCATATAAAAAATTAAAATATTTCTCGTAATATTCATTTCTAAACACTTATTCAATAGAAATATGAATCATCTTACCTTGTTCTACCTGAATAGAAAAATTTCTAAGAATTGCTGTCCTTTTGTTGTACGCAAAATTGATATTTTCCACCAAAACTGCATATTTGCCACAGTAATCCTGGCTATTTAACATGCTCAAAGAGTTTTACAAAATAAACATTGCAAGATAAGAAACTTTAAATTATCAAGATATTAGTATTATTTAAGGATATTTGAACAGAATTTATGATCGCCACATAATATTGAAATAGGTATTAACGTAGGTAAAGAGTTTGTTCTCGTTAAATCTTATAGACTAAGTAGAGCATGCATTAAAAACTAGCGAATCACATTTTACTAAAGTTAATGAATTGGGTAATTTTTTAATCTGATAGCCCTCTCATCATATAAGCAATGTAGACCTCATTAGATAAGATCTGGTCCACTCAACATTTGAGAACAAAATTAGAATTCAAAATTCAATTTACACTGCTTCAACTGATTTGTTAATTAAGTTCATATTAAGAACTTTCTTGTTAGTTTTAGTGAATGTAAAAACTCAATCAACTGATTAAATTATTAAGAATGACCTGGACCCTTTCTTGGACCGTGCAATATCTTTTACCCTCTAATACTATTTGAAACCAAGAGACTTTTTATTGCAGTCAACACTAAATTTGCTCCTAATCCAATTTATTTAGTTTAAAATACTATTTGTTTTTGCAAATAAAAGTTGTTTATCAAAATATTTTGCTCTTGATAAATATGCGATTTATGTAATCACTTTTATGTTTAAATTATCCAGTGTGAATTATATTAACATAATTGAGATGAGATGTAAAGTATGATATATTTAATTACATCAATTAAATTGGAAAATATTGCATAAACTGTGGTTTTCATATAGAAATGGAATGTGTTGTGAAATATTGGACCAAGTTTGTTGTCAATATGAGGCGTTCACTTTTAAGTATTATGCACTCGTTTTTTAAATCTTATCAAAGTCTTAAGCCTTTTAAGTAAATTGACCTTTCAATGGTCAATAGAATGCAAGTGAATGTTAACAAGAAAAAACAAATAATTAATTCAATAAGGTTGAGTTACCGAACATTTTTTACAATATTGCTAGCTAAATTTTAGAATTTTGATTTTGATTAATGTGAAAATTCATAACAGAGAAGTGAATATACAGAATAAATTAATCAAGCATTTTTTCTTATTGTTAAAGCAAATGGCTTAGTATTTACTGCAAATATTTCAGCTAGTTAACATAAATTTTCATTCCTATTTATGGAAAATAAATAATAAAATAGAGCTGGATCAAACTAATGAAACGAATTTTCTATTAAAATGTTCGACTTCGATATCGACAACTAATTGCAATTGCATGTTAATCAGGTTTTATTGACGGCTTATTGAGTTTCTGCCAAACTCCTATAATTTATTTACTAATTCAAAGTAGTTTCAAGGTTATATAAAAATACTTTTTATTTCTAAAATTAGATATTAATAGTTACTTATAAATTACACATTGGTTATATATTATCGAGAAGATTGACAGCTTTGATTAAAATATCAAGTTTCTATTAAATAACATGTTTGTTTTTAGTATTTAATAATAAATTAACATGTTGCTCAATAAAAAACAAGTTTTACTTTAATAACTTTTTAACGGTAATAGATATTCGAATTTTTTTAAATAACATATAAAAAATACTTAGGGGTTAGCGAAATGGCTAAATTGTTGGCATCTAGTTAAATATTAGGATCTTGATGTATTTGAATGAACAACGAATTAAAAAGTGTTATAAACAGAGTATATGAGAGACTAACGATATAACCGATCAAAATATTTGGGTGACTATAATGCCATCCCTTCAACATTATTGCCCGCAAAGCATCGATAGGTTTGGAAAGTGGTGTCCAATCGGCAAACATTCGAAAATATGAGGGAATTCCCTCAATTGGCCAAAACACACCAGATATGTAATAGAGTGGGGACACCACAAAAACTACAATTGTCTAAAATATCATAAATGATTAAATTGTGAAAGTTTACATCTTAAACTCACCAAGATAGTAATCTCTCGCTTGAGAGGAAGGGCTACCATCAACCCGATCGACAATCCCTGCATTGATTGCAAAACACATAATAAGTAAACCTCTGAATAACTGCCCTCTTGTTTGATGTTTAATACGAGCGAAGCGAACACAAGGAGAAGGAATACTTGGACTAAACTGTAGGACATCACTGATAGGTAGTGCGCCACTATTATTTCAATAGGTTGTCCCCCAGAGTATAAAAATCTGCTCATATGTGCGTCTTTTCTGTTGTTAACAACAATGAAGCAAGATGATACCACTGATGACATGTGAAAGGTTACGATCAAAAGTCCAGGTAATAGTAAATCAAAGTTAACTCTGAACTTCTCTTCACGTTTGCTGATTATGGGATGACTGCCATAAATAGGCTCTTCGATAGTCAATGGCAAAGAAAAGGCATTTGAATTCAGACCCAAAGATGTGCTGACATTTGACATGAGTTGATGTAAAACCTCTCCTAAATATTGGAGACCATTTAGAAGTACCAAAGACCTGCCATTGTCGGTATAGAGCTTTATGATTGAGCTATCTGCTTCTTCGTCATCCATTTCAAACGGGCTAAGAATTCTTGACTCGAAATTTTCAGTGAAATTCTGAGCAAAAAATATAGCAAGAGCGTTCTTCCCTTCAATTATGGAATTAATTGCTGAGTCTTTACTCTCATATTGAATAACATTCAAATAATTCCTATCGATTGAGTCAATGAATTGTTTTGATAGTAAAGGTTGTGGTTCTTCAGAGTAGACGGCAACCGGTATGTCATGGGGTAAACTGCCCACTGCCAGGTACAGGAACAATAGAGAAAAGTAGGGAATGGCTAAGAAAATTGCGAAAAATATGGGATGTTTTCTCATTCTTAGGTTGAATTTCCAAACTAAAGCAAACACCCGATAGAAATCAAAAAGTTTCTTCAACTCAACAATTGTTTGAAATTGACCAGTCTCTTTTAAGTTAGCGTTTCTATTAGATTCCAGGTCCACTTTAGGCACAAGAACATTTTTTACTCTTCGGTCATTCTCCCATAGATATAGGTAAACCCCTTCCAGTGTTTTACAACCGAATGCATTCATAAGTTTGTGAGGATTTGCTTGTATGAGAATAGCACCGGATTTCATGAAAGCCACAGTCGAGGCTCTCTTCGCTTCTTCGATATAATGTGTGGTAATTATTACTGTATTTCCTAAAGAGAGATACTATGCTATATTATTGAATCATATTTTTAAAGTTACCATGTTGTCTGCACATGTCATTCAAATAGGACCAGATTCGACCCCTGAGGATAGGGTCGACACCAACTGTAGGTTCGTCCAAAATTATCAATTTGGGTCTGTGTAACAGTGCTATGGCTAAGGATATAACTCTTTGTTGTCCACCACTCAACTGACCCATAGTCCGGTCCTTTTCACACAAGTCTAACAATTGAGTCAAGTGAGTGACCCTTTCCTCAAATTGAAGAGAACTTAAATGAAATAGTTTTGCAAAAAACTTCAAATTTTCGTCAACTGTTAAGTTAATCATTAGACCGATCTCTTGAGGCATATATCCAACAGTAGGTCCAGGAATAGTTGAACTCTTGTGGCCCGGTATTTGACCCAATACTTGAATTCTACCATGTTTTGGCTGAACTCTGCCTAGGATCAATTTTAATATGGTGGTTTTTCCGCATCCATTAGAGCCCAGCAGGGAAAACATTTCACCTGTTTTTAACAAGAAAAAATTATTTTCAAAAACTCGATTATTCAAAATTTTATTTAAGGTACCATGTAAGGTTTAAACATAATAAATGTTAATTGATGAACAAGATAACAACAAGATAATATTCACTTCAAACCTCTTTTTATTTTAACGGAGAAGTTCTGGAGGACAGACCTATTATTGTAACCAAAGGAAAGGTTTTTCACCACAACCGCAAATTCTACTCATATGTAAAGAAAATTTTAAAAACATTGTACTTGGTAAGTTGAAAATTTGAACATCTTGCTGTTTACTCACCTAAATTAAAATCATTCATTTTATTTACTATTAGTTCCAAGATAATTTGGTGCTGAAACTATTTTGCTTTATTCAAATGTTTTCGTTAAGAACACTGATTACAATTAAACTCGATACCTCATTTATTGCATATTTAGCTGTAAATGTCTTAACTAGTTACAACAACTCATAAATAATAAGCCAACCAATAAATATCAAGAACACATTCATATCTGAAAATTGAGCACTTCAAGTTACTTTGAAAATAATGTTAAGAATGCTCAAGTTCTCAACCTTGAACAAGTCTGGACGGCTGCCGAAACTGTCCTATATTTGGCGGAGAACTGGCTTTTGTTTTGTTTAATGGAAATTTTTGAAATAATATCTTTAGTTTCAACTAAATTTGTAGTTTGATTTCAAATAATGTCATTAGTGAAGGGTTTAGAAAAAAATGACCTAGAAGCTTGTTATGTATTAATATCAGCGGTTACGAATAAAATAAAGAAGTACAACTTTTATTGTTCATTAGTTGAAAATGACAAGTTATGATCATTATTAATGATTCATTAATATAAGGCATATCAAAAGCTTATTTCAAGTCTTTAAATTCAAGGTCATTTTAATCTCTCTCTCTCTCTCTCTCTCTCT
>JAQGCS010000851.1:0-17643 GCA_034702105.1 Fuscozetes fuscipes
GCCGAGCGAAGCGAGGCGGCAAATTTTTTCGGTTTTTTTGGCGGGAAATTCAAAAACCCCCCTAGACCCCCCCTAGACCCCCCTAGAAAAGATTCCTAGAAAAATTTTGAAAAACCCCTACCCTAGACCTCCCCTAGAGTCAAAAAGCTTGGGCATCCCTGAAATAGACATAAATGATTATTCTCTATCATAATATCTTAAAATAAACCGCGGATTAATACGGGAAATTTTATCTAGGAGAGTTTAAAGATTCTTTGCATGTTTCTCTATGAGGCTGTGTTATGTATAGAGCCAACTATATAGAGGCCGTTGTGGTAAACTTCATTTGAAGCAGTTTTATGATGTGTTACAGCTTACAGTTTTACAGCGCCGGACAACTCCTTTTTATCGTGCTTCGTAACTATAGCTCTTCACGGGGTTTGCTAATAAATTACAAAGTTTTATATTCAATTCCTAGATTTGAACAAAATAGAGGTCTAATAATGTTTATGTGGAAATGTGCATTGTTCAAAAAATCCAAAGGAGATGTCCATTACATAGATTTTAAATAAAATCAAGCAAAAAAATTAACATTGACATTTTATCCTAAAGTAGTTGTTTAGTGGTTTAATTTTGATTAAAACTTGATTAAATTACCAGTCTTAATATATTTTTATTTTTGATAGAGCTGACAACACTACTTTTCTTATGTTAATTGTAATAAATTGATAGAAAATGTGTTTGCATTTGGTTTTCAAATCTGAATGTCTTGCAGTGAAGTATCCTTTAATGCGTTTCTAAGGAATAATTAATTCATTACTCCTCACGATTGCCGACATCTGTTTCACAAATATTGATCTGTTTTTTGATGTTTTAAACCAATTTATGGTTAAATGAATTGAATTTAGATTTGATTCCATTATTTGATTGACTTTGGAGTCAATGGTAGTGTTTTGCGCAAATCGCAAATCCCTTCTAATCGATAAATAAACTAAACGTTTGTTAGGGTTTGTCTCAAATTATATTATATTTGCAAAAGTCCTCCAAATTATTGGATAAAAAATTGAAAAAATGAGTTTTTACTAAAATGTTTGACAATTTTTGCTAAAATCAATCGATGGAACCGATTAACCAAAAAGTGCTGACTTTCAAGATTCTAATTCTGGGTGACAGTAATGTTGGGAAGACTTGTATTGTTCACAGATTTTGTGACGAAAATTTCATCGATGGATACATTTCTACTATCGGTGAGATATTAATTGTTTTTAGTCGAATCAAATCATTTATTTCCATTTAAAAAGGAATCGATTTTAAACAAAAGCTCATGAAATTGGGAGAAATGCCAATAAAATTGCAAATTTGGTAATTAATCGAAATAATGAATTTCATTGCATTTGTCTTTTATTTGGATTACTTTGAAAGGGATTCTGCCGGTCAGGAAAGGTTCAGAACATTGACTACAGCCTACTATAGAGGAGCAATGGTTTGTTTGAGCGCTAATTAAGTTATTAAATCAAATTAATTAATGACATATTGCAGGGGATTATCCTCATGTATGACGTGACTAATAGCGACTCATTCAAACACATTCCCTATTGGTTTCAAAATATCGAAGAGGTATTCAATATGTTTATTGACATTCACTTCTAATTTCGCATTATTTCAGTCACTTTTATAGATAGCCACTAAGAAAGTACTAGATTATATTTTATAAATAATTGCTTATGGATGATTATGGATACATAATCATATTGCACACATGATATCAGGGCGATTTGCATGAGTTATTATAATAAAGATATGAATTGTTATTCACTCTTATACAAGAGTAATTAGGTATTCTTATAAAAGTGCAGGTTTGTCACTAAATTAGTATTTATGCCAATAGTCTATTGAATGACAAATAAAATATTGAATGAATTTGATTACAGAATGCATCGGCAGATGTGGTAAAAGTATTGGTCGCCAATAAATGTGATGCATTGGCCACGAGAGCAATCGACCAAGAATCGGGCAAAAAATTGGCCCAACAATATTGTGTTCCCTTCTTTGAATGCAGCTGTAAATCAAATGTCAATATTCAGCAGATATTCGACGAAATGACTCAATTGATTCACAAACAATACGGACAAAGAGTACAATCATTACCATTGATTTGATTTCAAAAATAACTCATTTTCTTTAAAAGACCGAAAAAGTGGATTATTTGGGACAACATTTGGAAAATACTATTAATAATAAAATTATGGAAAGAAATGAAGAGAATTGGGTTTCAAATCGATGTAATGGATGTCAAACTAATTGATATTTTGTTAATTCTATTTAATAATTAATAAACAAATCATTTAATCATTTCATTTATAATTCATTGAGAATTGAGTGAAGAGGACTTAACCGGGAGGCCAACCCAGTTGTCGGCCACCAATCACATGAAGATGTAAGTGATATACAGACTGACAACCATTGCGTCCATTATTGATAACGACTCGATAGCCATCTCCGAGTGCCTGTTGTGCGGCCACTTTCGAGGCCACAACCATTAGATGACCCAAAAGCTGACAATTGTTTTATCGGTCAAATAATTATTCAATTTTATGGATAAAATCATTACCTGTTCATCCGATTCTTCCACAGCAGACAATCCAGTGATAGGTTTACGCGGAATAACCAGAAAATGAGTCGGGGCTAACATTCCGGGTTACAACACATTCATTCAAAATGCTTTGAATTCAATCAATTTACCCGTCGGTGAGATGTCATTGAATGCAACGCACTGTCAGTCAGACATTGATATCATACCATTAGGTCAGAAAATAAATGGATTTCAATGAAATGCAAATATCAATGATTTCAATGATATCTTTGACTCAAATCAAACATAATTTTCAAAATGAAAAAAATAGTTTCGTTTTTGGTTCAACTGTTGAATGGATGAGTTAATGAGTGGAGTCATACATACCTTGTCATCTTCATAGATGAATTTAGATGGAATTTCTCCTCTCAATATTTTAGCGAAAATGGTGTCGGGTTGAGGGGAAGCAGTCTGTGCTTTGGACACTTCGTCAGCCATTGTGTGCTTTTTGTTGTGCCGTTCACTCAATAAACAGCTGTTTCTCAATAAAAGTCGTGTTTTGAGTGCATTGACTAAAAAGCGATCAACAGTTTGGTTATGTCTTCGTTGATGTCTTGTGACACCACTCAAGAAGGTATTAAAGATATTTTTGCTTAAAATTTGTTTACATAAAGCCATTTATCTTAAGATTATAAATAAAAAATGTTTGTAATGTGAGTCTTATGGCACTGAAAATCGATTACAGATTTGATAGCCTTTGAGAGACGTCTGACGGAAGTTATCGGTTGTCTTCGGCCACAGACACGAAAGTGGCGGTTCCTTCTTCTGGTCTCTTCTTTATGTACGCTAATCGGTGGCTTTCAATGGGTTTTAGATCCGATCACATCTCAGGTGTGTTTCGTTCATTCGCTGTTCAATCACTTATTCTTCACAATGAGTTGTATCGCACTTTCGGTTCTCTTTGTTATTGGAATCCATCGAAAAGTGGTTACGCCTCAGATCGTCGTCTCCCGAGTCCGACAGGTTTTGGCCGATTTCAATATGTCGTGCGATGACAGCGGAAGACTTATACTTAAACCGAGGCCTACAACTTGAGCTTAATTTAAATTTAGTCGAAAACTGACCTTGATAACCTCTTATTTACCTCTCACTAAATGCCTTCAAATCGAATAAAACTATTCGCAAATAATTTACAAATAAATTAGTTTTGATTTTTATTTAATTATATCTTTTAAATAATTATTTATTTGACAATCGATTGAATAAAAACTAATGTTTTCTATAAATAAATTGAATTAAAAATTTGATATAATATGAAAAATGAGGCACAAAAAGAAGTCTCAAACAGTCTTTACAACTAAATGATGACAAACATAAATATGAGTCCAACCATAAGTCAATTCTCATTTAATTAAATCGATTCATAAGTGTTTAGTCTTAAGTCGCCAACAATTTATAGTTTTGATAATCGATTAAAATCCAATTTAATTTTCAGCCAATTTTGCCTCAAAAACAATCTCTGATTTATGTCTCGAATTACAATCAATTTGTTATAATGAGAAGAAATGTCAACTTTCATAAAATATTCAATAATTTCTAGAATTGTGAGAAAATTGCGCTCAATTTCAACAGTAATCTCAATATATTTGAAATCCTAATAACAGTTATATAAAAATTAAATTATTTCTTATTTTGTTATTCTTTTGTATTTAATTAAGAATTTGTGAAATATTAACAAAAGGAATGAATGAAACAGAATTTGGGGTCAATTTTCAAATAAATAAAAACAATTAAAAAAAAGCTCAACGAATGTAAACCAAGAGTTATATAATCGGAATGTTTTGCGAACTTTTAAGGAATCAATTCTATCACAAATTGAGTTCAAATCTTCTTAAGAACAGTGGCCAAACCCTTCTTGACTAAAACCGGAGGAAGTGTTATACTTTGTAGTTTGACATCAGTGGGAATGTATGGTATTGTGAACGCAAACGCGTACTTCGTGTCCATCAATAAAGTGGTATTCGGACCTATCGTCCATTTATATCGATTAGAATTAAAGACATCTATATATGAATGGAGTCATACCCTCATTCTTGCGCTGTTCGGTCAAATGTTTTTGAACTTGTTTAATGAAGTTATTGGGAATCCTTTCCTCGTCGCCCGCGGTATACAAATTCAGGATTTTTATTATTTGTGAAGAACTAAATCAAATGCAATTACTTTTAATAAATGACTTCTAATATTGTGTGCAATAAGCGATACCTCAGTTTATTACACATTTCGACAATAGTTTGGATGTGTTCTTCGGATTTTCGAGTTTGCAGGAGTTTTGTCGCCTGAATTATTGGCTCTAATTTTTCGACGCATTCATTCCATTTAGGGATCTGTTGTTCGCGACACCACTGTTCCAAAGACGACAAATTGAATCGGATTTGCATCGCTTTATTCCAATGACATAAGTCTTTCCTCAGCAACAGATTGTTAAGAGATGAGGAACAGATGAAGTAAAACAACTAAAACAAACAAGTATTAGCCTCAAATCGATAAATACATTTCAATTAATTCAATACCTGTTTGAAAATCTGATGAATTATATCGCCTTCGATGACATGAAGAAGAAGTATTCGATTCAAATAAGACAGCTTTCAAAACATTAAAACAATGAGTTCTCAGTTCAAACATTCAAAACATTTTACTTCTTTAATGAGAGCTTCGATGGGTTTTTCGGTGGGAGAGGGCGACAAATTCGAATCGGCGTCACTCACACTACCAGACCTTTGAATTGAAGACTGAGAGTACATTCCGGATGAGGCGAGCCCTTCGTACTCAAGAATCGCCGGAACGATCAAACTTTGAATTCTTTCTTCACACAGTTTAATAACTCCTGAAATGTTTAATATATTGTTAAGTTGTGCAATCATACAAACAAATATAACCTTGGTGAATCCAAATGGCAATATCGCTCAAGATTTGTCTGTATTCACTTAAATCAAAATTTTTGAGCGATTCTTCGAACTGTCCGAAAATGTCTTCACCTATTCATTAGACAGATCTCAAAATTAAAAAATGAATCATTTTTTGCTTATAATTTACCAGAAAATTGTTTCAAACAAGTGATTAATTTGCAAGTGTTTGAGAGCCACAGAATAAATGTCTCCACATTTTGACTCTTTTTTATTGACCTTTTGATTGACATAATTGTATTGTTGAGAAACGATCGAACCTTTTGAGAGATCAAATAAAATTGGGCTCAAAGAGTGTGCGGAAGACTTACCATAACGTCGTCATTATTATAATCGGTGTAACGAATGCACATAAATAGAATGTACGCAGGAATGTGGGGCTGAAACTTGAGGGCAACTGTGGGCTCCAGGTCTAAAAAGACAAATAATTTCATTAAATTATGGTTTATTCCAATCACTGATTTCTTACCATTGATTAAAATTTTGAAAATAAGTGTTTCGTTTTGTTGTTTGTATTCAAACATTCCGATATAATTCATGTTTTGTGACTCTTGTAAGTAAGAACTCTCCAAATCCTCTTCAGCTCCTTATTAATTAAATTAGATTTTAGTGGTATTTACCGAATAAGCAATTTTCTTAATTCATACCATTTTCTAATATTTTATGTCTGAGTGAATCCATTTTGAGTTGTTTGTTTTCACTTGCTAATTTGTCGCATTTTTCTTTCAAAAGAGTATTTTCTTGTCTGAATCGAGTTATCATATCTTGATTTCCATTTCCTACATCTGAATCACTATTAAAGCCAATGATTTGTTGCTGTCTATTATTGTCGTTTTTGAGTGAACTCAGTTCACCACTGATTGCAAGAAAATACAAATAAAGTAATCGAAAGGTTAAACAAATTTTTAAAAAATCATACTTTTTCTCTTTGAGTGTGTCTTTGGTTTCTTCGAGTTCTGTTTCGAGTTGTTTTATGATTGCCTTAAACGCAGAAATCACATCATTTTCGGCACTATTTTAAAATCAAACAAAACAACTAAATAAACTTGATATGAACTTTACAGATAGAACCTAGCATCTCTCATATTGGATTCTTGTGAGAGGACTATTGTTTTGAGATTAGTCCTTTCCTCGCGATAACGTTCCAATTCGATCTGCATTTGAGCGCATTGTTGTGCCAGAAGTGATGCCCCCTTGTCGTTGTCTGACTTATCAGAAGTGGAAGCAATCAATTCTCTCATTTCTTGGTTTTCTTGTTTGCATTTTGCGCACTCTTGCTCCAATTCACTGCATCTCATCATAAGTGATACCATCGATATGTCTACATTTGAAGACAAAGTTAAATGTGATCATAGAGTAGAACCCATTTTCATCTTAAGGGTATTGTCTATACAAAGACAACCAAAGGATTGTTATATCATAACAACTATTTGAGATCTTAATCTATTTCAATCAAACAATCATTTGCCTGTACTGCCTTGCTTCTACTAGAATAGTAGTCAAGTTTGAAAGATTTACTACAATCAAATAACTTTCTTGTCTATCATAGTTCTCAAAATAATAAGTTATTGAATTCCTTATAAATAATTTAAAGGAAATGACTCATTAGTAACACATTATTGCAAAAACTAATTATTCGTAAATATGCAGATTGTATCAAGACAATAGTTTATAAAATGTCAAGATAACAAATTTGGAAAAATTGTTGGATACCTGGACTCTTTTCTTCCTCATCTTCGCCCCTTCCACCGCTTTGATACTTTTCTTCGAGAGCCATATATTTGCGGAGTAGCTGTTGTCGGGAGGTTCTCTCATTCTCGATAGTCTCTACCAAACCCTTCTTCTCTTTGTCGAATTTGGAGACCAATTGTTTTTCCTTTTGAAGGACCGCATTCTCTAATAGTTTAGGATCGAGAGTATGTTCCTCACGAATCCTGGCGTTGTTTGACAGCAATTCGTTGACTTTCTTTTTATGTTTTTCCACATCTTTTGAAAGTTTTTCATTCAATTTCTTCGATTCATTCATTTCCTGGAGTAAAGTGTGGAAATCGGTCTCTTTTTGTTTCATTTCATTCTTCAAATTCTTTATTTCAATTTCTAGTTTTGAAAATTGATTTTTGTATTCAGAGATTTCGTTTTCATTTTGTAATAAAGTTTTCCTTTCATTTGTCATTTCATTGATTCTCTGCTGTAATTCAATGATCTTTAACTCAAGACCTTTGTTAAGATTAGTCACGTGTTCGACACTTCGCGCTTCGATTCTCAGTTTCTTTAGTTGTCGTTTGGCGAGGAATCGACGAACCAAAGATTGAACAATAATGATGTGCCTTCGTTTTCGTTGATAGGCTTTACGAGCCATACATCCTCTCATATACCTCTGTATAGTAATTGCGGCTAAATTTTGCTTCACTTTCAAGAATTTTCTGCGAGCGATGAGACCGCGTCCGTATCGTTGTATACCAATGGCTGACTTCTTCAGTTTGAGATATTTGTTACGCGCGTACCAGGAACGCCATTTCGTTTGTATAATAGTGGCCGCTCTCGTGTGCTTTAAGTGAATGAATAGCCGTTTGGCGAGGAGTGCGCGACCATAACATTGGAGGCCAATTATTGTAAGTCTTATCTTGAGATAACGGCGCCGCACAAGCCATCCACGAATCATTCGCTGTAGAAGAACAGCACATTCTCGCAATTTTTGACTTCGAATGCGTTCGAGAAGAGCGACCTGACCCGACCGGAAAAATATTTTGGTTTTTCCGAATTGATATAACTGTTGCTGTTGTTTGTCTTCTGTCAACTGGAACTGAGAAAACACTTTCTCTTCTATTAAGCATCGGTTGAATCAAATAATTATTATTAATAATCGTTTGAAATAAATTTAATACAAACCGTAAACTATTTTAACGATCTCATCACAAAGAGTACGAATTTCGTTGGAAGTACTGGAACCGGCTCTCACCAACTTTCGAGGCGCTGCTTTTGGAACCGAGCCTTTCATAGAAAATATTCTAAGAAACGAATAAATTGTCAACAAATTAGGAAATACCAGATTTGATCGATTGTGAAGCCTTAGGAAACTTTCGATGAACACCTATTCGAAGAACTCTATATCTATTGGCGAAGTCGGCATAACTCCATCGCGAAGGAAACCCATTTGAACTAATTCTGATGGTTTCTAAAACACCACAGGCTCTCAACTGCTGAACAGCTCTGGTATTATTGAACTCAAAGGGTGCCTTATTATCATTCGGTTTAATACATCGGACGTAATGCGGTTCTGTTGCGTTCAATGTCCGCATCAAAGCAGACAATGAATCTCTGAATTGTGATCCGACCGTTGCTTTTGCCTGTTTTTGCTGTTTATTTGACTGTTGTTGCTATCAATCAAAGAATAAATTATTTTAATTATCAACAGGGAGATATTAAACAATTGTTTGTCGATATGTGACAAATACCGGAGTAATTTTAATTTTTCCGCCAGATTTCTGCGATACTTCACCAGAAAAGTCATCACTGAATAGTACGTCGACGACAGTGGACCGTTTTAACAAATCAATCTGTTCGTCCCAAATGGTGTCCCTATTCTTCTCCAAAAAGCCTAAAATTTAATGAAAGTTATAAAAATTAATGAAATATTTGATGTCTACAAACCTTCGACATTATAGATGACAGTATCGGCGAAGTGTTGAATAATGAATGAGTTTCGGGAACCAAATTTGGGTTTTTGAAATACTTCGCCGATTGTCAGTTGAGAGTAGAGTTTTGCGCCCCACGTCTCGTCTGTGCCTTTATTTCAATGAACAGTTGAAGCAAATGATTGATCAAAATGTGACAAACCTTTAGGCATTTTGCACTCTTCGTCGAGTAAACATAATATCCCAATAGGTTTGGCTTCAATTATGTCTATCACCGGCTGGTTATCAGTGAAAGTAATGAATTGCCAATCGATACCTTCGCGAACATATTCTTCTTGTTCTAACTGAAAGCATTTGAATCAACATTAGCTGAAAACATCGATTAACATTTGAATTTAATATACTTTAAAGACGTGTTGATTGAACTGTTGCTGAAGGACTTCATTGGCATAATTGATGCAAAACTGTTCGAAACTATTGATTTCGAAGTGTTCGAAGCCATAAATATCGAGAACACCAATAAATTGATAATTTTGTGAGGCATTACTCGGACCTATTGATTGAGTTAATCATTGGATAAATTGCTCTTAATTAATGCACAGTTGTTGTAAATACCAAGAGCTTTATTAATAAGACACACAATCCATGAAAACATCTTTTCGTATACAAATTTCAAGAGAGCGTCTCTTCCGTATTGAGCCGACTCTGCGCTTAAAGTTTTTGTTATGATTTCTCTCATTCCACTCTTGAATACTCGATGTGTGAGCCATTGATTCGTAGCATTTAAATCCATACCTGATTTGACACATATTTTTATTCTAGTCATTCATTAGAATGTTCTAAAACTGACCTAAAAGTTGACAAAATGTTTGCAAATGATGTTCTGAGTGCTCAGAAATACAACACTTTTCCTCATCGATATCAACGAAGTCAACATTTCCGCCGTGAAGTATGGCTGCGATAACACTATAAATCATATTTTGCTGTTTTTCTGTAAACCCGAGGCATTGCATCGCTTCGATAAATCTGTTCATATCGTCATAAGGGGTGGGCTCTATTGATCCCATATATGAAAAGTCAGTTCCCGGATCCAGTCTTAAGAGAGACCAATAATAAATTGGAGAAGGCAGCATTTCAAAATTACTTGAGATGGCTTAATTTGCTCTTCTGAGCAAAATTGCAAACTTGATAGAATATATGAAAATTTCTCTCCCCTTCGCTCTGTCGCGACACTCGAGACTTCTCTAACAGATATGTTCTCATATTACCGCCCGTTATAGCTCTGGTCTGACCATCAAACAGAATTTGAATGTATTTTCCTGTAAGTCACACAAAGTTAGACCTAAAACGTAAAAACACAGAAATACCGAATCGGGAAGAATTGTCATTTCTGGTAGTTTTGGCGTTTCCTATGGCCTCCATAATGGGATTACTGGCTAACACTCTGTTCTCAATATTTGAAGAATCAGTTCCAGCAATTGAAGCAAAATATCTCATCGCAAACTTAGCCGAAACAGTTTTTCCTGAAATTTTATTAAATTAATTGACGACAAAACAATTTAAAAGCAAATACCGGCTCCACTTTCACCACTGACTATAATAGATTGGTTGAAGTTATCCCTTTCCAACTGAAATTCCAATTTTCAATTCATTATCTGAAAACATAAATGTATCGAACCTTAGAGTAGGCGTCTTCGGACACCGCATAGATATGAGGGTCGAGTTGTGCCGCACCTTGAGATTTATGGTAAGTCTGAATCGTCTCTTCGCCATATATTTCCAGATCACAGAAAGGATTGATGGCAACTAAGACAATGCCGCACCAAGTGTAAATAGCCGACTGCTCCATAAATCTGACCCTCAAATTGTAGAGCACTGAGAGGTTCGCCAAATATTTAAATAATTAACAAAATGTGTTTAACTGATGGAATGCCTACCGGCCGGTTCGTGCAAATATGATAAACTGGTCAAATCGTTGGCACCAATCAATATATCGGGGTTGCGGAGGGGTGGCAAACATGACGGCGCCTTAACCTCTACACTGATTTCCTTCAGATATAATCAATAATAGGTTTATGTGAAAAATGGGTGAATAATCACTTGTTGTTCCTCGTCGTCCACTACAAGACTTTTATCACTGGCGTTGTAATTGACTTTAATGGTAGCGCACTGCCAGACCTCTGACGAGTGTTTGATCCATATTCTGGACCCCTTTTGTATACAAGTGATTGAATTAATGAAAACAATTTATTTAAACTAACCTTAGTATACAATTCCGGATAAATCGAAGTCATTTTGATTTAATTTAAAATTAAATCAATCGATAATTGATTTTATATTTTGATTCAAATTTTAATCCATTTTTGTATTAGTATTAAAAAAAATGTTTTCAATGAGTTCTCGCAATAAATACTTCAATACTTTAAAAGGAAATAACTTTTTCGATAAATAGTTTAACTTATTTTCAGGAAAGATATTAACAATTATTCAAAAATGAGAACAAATTTTTAATCACTTAAAAGATTTTATCGACAAATAAAATAATTTTCGTTTTGATCACAAATTCATAAATAAGTAAATAAATTAAAGAAATAAATAACTGATCACTAAATTTAAAATAACTTAAGAAAATATATTAAATTAATTAAATATAAATAATTTTTAACAGATTTTAAGTGAAAACACATTAATTATAGATTTATTTCATTAAATGAGTCATTTGTCACATAAAACCACATTTTATTCAACTAATGATTTGGTTTTGACTCCAATTATAAGTGGTTTTAATGATTAATAAATTAATTAATGCTTTGATTAATGTTTTGTCGAAATATGTGTTTCTTTTCTATTCAAACGATTAAATACCAAATAGTAAACAATGAAATCTATGAATGCAATCCCTTTTCAGTCATCCCTCACCAGATGGCAACACATCTATCGACAAAAATTGAGTCATCACTAGAGCTGAGAGTTATCAGGAATATAAACCCTTAAAATCGATCGGGAATCGGGAGTAAAATCGGGAGTATGAAATGATCTAATTCATTGTTAGATACATTTATTGATTCAAAAATATTAATGGGTAACCCATCTGGGTATGAAGGGATGCTTAGATCAACAAAATAACAATTTTATCGAACTCTAGACATAAAATGTGTTACATATTTTGAAGTAAAGATTTTGGTAAATTTTTCAAAAAAAATTGGCGGGTCAAAATTCCTCGAATTTTAATGACAATTTTTCGGATTTTCGAAATTGTAGGGGGATCAAAAAATATTTTTTGGTAATTTACGTGTTTTTAAGTCCAAATATATCTAACAGTTATCTTATTTCGGGAACAAAACCACAAAATTCATTATATCGGGAGTTATCTGTGAAAATGGCTGAAATCGGGAATATCAGGAAAATAAAACACATTTTAATGTGACCTTTAATTAGGCATAAATCAGCTAAGGTGTAATTTCCGTTGACTCTCCTTTCAATTGAAGATCGGGAATTGCCAATAATTCTCAGCTTTAGTCATCACTGATCCTGAACTTAACCCAAAAGAGAGAATCAAAATATTAGAGGCTATTCATAGCACACAAACTGATACAATAAACACAATTAACACTCAACTAAATTCAAATAATTCGAGTAAAAGAGCAAACGATCAATGTATCATTTTTAAAAATTACAACTAAGATTAAATTTTTAATTTTCGTCAAACCTCCTAATCACATTGAGAATTTGAAACTTGACCAAAGAAACTAGTGAGTTGGCTACCAAGTTTAAATTATCATTACTGATATCTAAGTGCACTTAGTTTTCCAATGAAACCTTCGTAAGATTTAACTAGAGTTGTTTTATTTATTAATTTTATTTTTCTCCAGAAAACAATTCATAAGGGATTTAGGTCAGGGTTGACAATGTACGGACAAAAACAAAAATTTCTCAAAAATTTCATATTATTTCGGCCTAAAATTCAACAAGGATTCTGAAAAAATATTTTAAATTTTTTTGAAGTAATTTATGTGAGACCCAAAATGGCAAATTTTTTATAATAGACAATTTTTATATGAAATCGGATTAGAATTTTACGCTGATTACGAATATGAAACTTATTTTAAAATCCGATTAATAGTTTTTAAATTATTCAAATTTAAATTACACTATTGAAAATCCAAAAATATAGTTTTGGAGTTCCAAGTATATAGTTTTGTCAACCCCCCCTCCGCCAACCAACCAACACACCCCACCCTCCGCCCACCTCCTTCCGCGTTCAAAAAATTTGAAAATTCATTGTTGAAGACAATTTTTAAAGCAATTTTTGACGGAAAAGGGTTTGAAGCTGTTCTAAATTCTAGCTGATATTGAGCTACCTTAGAGAGAATAATGATAATAAACAAGGATGTGCCCAAATCCTCGTGAGGATTTAGGCATATTCTTGGGTGAATTGAGAGAAGCAATTTAATTTTGGCTCTAATGCTCTTATCAACGATGGAGGTATTCTATAGTAGGCCCAAAATTTTTGGTCCCTTTTATATTGTTTTACTCCGATTTAAAAAAAACACTCTATATTAGGTTTGAATCGAACCCTTGTTTTATTATCAAGCCTATTTCGACCTTTTCACTCCAGTTGGCGTTAAATTTATTAAATTTTTTGGGTTTTAAATATTTAATAAATTTTTAAATGTTATATAAAATTTAACGATAAATCTATTAAATTTATCTCATAAGCAACTCTAGATTAACCCGATAGATTTGACTGGGTCAAATCTGGTACACCCAAGTTCATAAGGTATCTTCAAATATGGATGGAAAAATTTCGGAAACACCCGCTAACGAATACCAGACATATCGATGTTATTGTTATCGGTTTATTTTACGAAAATTTTCTCCTCATTTGAAGATCCCTTATAAATTTGCTGGTTGATCCCCGGGATGCCCAAGGTGGTAAACCTTTTAAGTTAAGTTGAAAATTTTGGAAAACCCTCTAGAATTTTTCAAAATTAAATATTAAATGTGTACCCGCCCCCTTGCCGCCTAGTAAAGCGAGTTTTTTTTATCTTGCTCCTCCTTAATATTCTTTTTCCTTATGCCTTTTTATGCTTAAAAAGTCTCAAATATGCTCATTTCTATTAAAAAGTGGTTTTTATTACTTTTTGAAAAACTACCCCTTAGGCCCTCTAGAATCGTCGGGCTTGGGCATCCTGAAATATTTTGTACCTAGGGCTGCAGGATCTACTTGATTGCCAAGGGAACTACTGGATTTAGGATTCATTTACAGACTCCTTGGTTAAGGATATCAAGGATATGCTATTCTCCTTGATTATAACTATATCAATGAAACTCCCAATTATTTGTACAAATAATTGTTTGTGAAATTGATTGAATATTTAAATGTTTTTCACTAAATTTATGTAATATTAGGGATGCCCAAGGTCGACGTCTCCAGAGGAGAGGTTTAGTCTGATGTAAGATCGAAGATATTTAGAGAGGATATAACTGTGCTGTTCAAATTTGGCAAAATTTTAAGGATTGTGCAATCAAAACTCATGGAATTTCAATGATATTTTTTACTCTAGATGAGGGTAAGAAGGCAGATCCTCTTGGGTATTGTGTTGGAGTTTAACAGGTACGATATTGATCAAGTATAAAATAAAAAAAAACACTTCATTGATTTCTCCTTTATCTTAATTTCCAAAAATATTGATTTTTGTAAAAAAGACCTGGCAGCCCTAGTTGTATCAGATCTGGGCGAGTCAAATCCATGGGTTAAGTCGTTATTAAGTTGAACTAGTTTTTCTCCAAGATGAACCAAACGCTATTTTATTGCGAAACCTTATTGTCAGTGTTCCTAAATGTTTGAGTGATCTCTGATTTACAAAACAGGAATTTCTTGAAATTGTAAAAAAAATCAAATCTTTTTATTATATTCATTATATATTAGATCCTGTTTTGTGTGGAATAGTTATTACAGCAATAATTGAAATCTTCTCTCATTGTTTGTCACAAATATTTGATTTCACACAAAATGTGTCACTACTACTGTCACTACCACTGCTACTGTCATTTGCAAAGCGTCGCTCTTATCGTGAGAGTGCACATTTCCCAATCGAGAATCGCTATACATTAATGTCAACTGACATTATATCAGTCTCTTAATTATGTTTTATTAAAATCACTTCAAGTAATCAAAAATACAATCATTGGTTTCCAAACAATAATTTTGTCGAGACTTTGATATTAAATCCAAATAAGTAAAGTGGACCACATATCCCCCTAGGTATTTATCAGTCGATTTTTCAAATGATGCATTTGTTACCGTTGAGAGAATATAACACGATCATGGTCATGCATTGTTTCGGAAAAGGTAGGGAGCAGGTTTTTCGTTGATTTAACCATGTTTATCTTAGAATTTTGAATGAATTTTGTTTCGATGAATTTGACCACGGATCTTTGATATATTTTTAATACCTAGTTGATTTTATTTTTAAGGTATTTTTTATAGATAATCGAATATAATTAATTGACATTATCTTTAAAAATAAATGTCGAATATCCAAAATATTTCAGAATAAGCAAGATCATTCAATACCCAAAACAATTTTGAGCATTTCTTTATAAACTTTATAACTTTGTAGAGAAAACGCACTTTGTATTTTTCAAAAATGAAACTTCATTCGTTAATAACTTGTTAATGAGTCAAGATGAAATATTGAAATCAAAATTAAGATAAAGCATTACACTTTCATAAATTTTAATTTGTGTAATCAGTTTATACCCCGTTTATAAACCTTTTCCACTTAATTTGCGTAATTAATGTAAACCTAATAGTGTCGCAGTTTATTGAAAATGTTTACATAACAACCAAACATAACATACATAACCCATCCATCCATTGACGACAATTTTATATACTATTGAAATATAATTATAGATTATTTTGTCTATATTAATTGAAAATTGTTACAGAAACAACTCCTTAATTTCACCAAGTTGGGACCAAGGTTTTGGTTATATGAATTTATAAAATGTGAAATTATGCAAAGCTTGAATGTTCAGATTTACTATTATCTATATAAAAATGGCTGTATGGTCAAATTTTAGGACAAATTAAGCAAAATTATTCATAAATTACCAAATTTGGGGTACATTTATTAATACCTTGGTAATTTACCAAAATATAGTAGATCCAAACAATCTATCATGAAGTTACTGATAATTTGATGAGAGATAGTGACAAAAATCTCAAATGTGAAAATATAAGAACATAGTTTCCATAGAATTTTGACCATGTAGATGTGAAAGTGAAAATAAACAAACGTGAAATTAGCCCTATTTATTAACATAGGTCCCGATTTGGTTATGTGGTCCTCGGTGAAATTAAACAGATTGTGAAATTGCAACTTACAATGTGACTTTACAGAGTTGTTTCTGTATTTCTGTGAACGATTCTTTGCAATTAATATTATTACCGTATTACTTCACTTTTTAACACATGCCGGTATAAATTGAGAATGAGGATAGTCCCGGTATAATTCGAATTTAGCGGTATACCGGTTGAAATGAATATTTAATCATATTTCTCTATGTCACCTTTCTCTGAATAAACTAAGTTTTATATTCATAATACACTTGTTTTCTCATAAACATGGTTTAAAAATTTAACTAAATGTTAACATTAGTTATAAACTCTTATCAAATTTAAATATTAGGATTAATTCAACCCCAATTTTTAGACATTTGTTTATCCTTGCTTGTTTTTTAAATTCCTAAACCTCATTTTATACCGGCATGCCGGTAGAGACCATTGATGTATTTTTAGGGAAATTGTTCACTTCATTTATAGCGGTATGCACCAAAAAGTGAGGTAATACGGTAACATTAACATAACACCAAACAAAATAATAAAAAAAATTTCTTCATGGAAATAATAAAATTCTATTATTACAGACAAAATAATTGAACAAATTTAAATTTATTTTATATTTATGAAAGTGTAATGGATTATCTTAATTTTGATGAAATTTCAGTATTTCAGCTTGACTCCAAATAATAATGTAAATTTTCTATTTATATCGAAAACAAAATGGCGAATATGAAATATGTTAATTTGATTTTAAAATGAATTAAAAATTATAAGCCATTAATTTGCTATATGATTTTTATCTAGAAATGTTAATTGCTGAAATATGTAGTCTGAGTTTTGTAAACTAATTAATGGAATTGCTTAATACTGCATTATATCGCTTTTAGTCTATCAAGTATAAATGTTTCTTAAAACACGAAAAATCTATCCATTTTATATTGATATTATTTATATGGGTTCAAATACAACAAAAAAAGTTGCTATTAATGAACTAGTAATTGGATTTTGATTATTCCTTTTTTATAAGAGACTACTACACTCAACGACAAAAGTTTTGAGCCGAAGAATATTCTTGGTTTATTCTTATAATGAAGATTGCACTTATTTCACAATTAAATAGTAAAAATGATATAAATTGAT
>JAQGCS010000852.1:0-17635 GCA_034702105.1 Fuscozetes fuscipes
AAATGCATCTTACAATTTGCATAACTTTTAGCGATTCTTCTTACGGCTGCCGCTCGCTTGAACATGGTCATACGCAGGTAAAACTTACCTTATATAATAGCTATTGATATGAACAATCCAACTATGTAATTTTTATTTAGATCTAATGGTTTCCATTATCGAGGTTAACTTGTAAGCTTTTTGTTGTGAATCTCTGTGTTGTTGTATTTCTCTATTGTGTATAACTTTTACCATATTTAGCGGAACACCCTTAACACTAATCTTAAAAGTCTCTCCCTGTTGTGAACCCAAAACCCCCCTGTTGTCACATTTTCCCAGTTGTTAGGCATTAGATGTGATGAAAATGATTCAGATCTTTCTCTGTTGTCATGTTTTAAGTGAATTTTTCAGACTATTATAATAAAACATTTTTTAAATGTTTTAAACTCAAGTGGATAATGTAGTAATTATTAAACCTAACTTCTAAATAGGTAAAATTATTAATTAAGTTACTAATTAAACTTAAAAACTCGATTTGTATAAGAAGTAATGGCAATTCCCTGTTGTGTAGTCTTCCTGTTGTTAGGTGATTCTAGGTAAAAATTTTACTACACAACTGGGAGGTTCGAGTGTAATAAAAATAAAATAGAGAATCAATTTTTTAAATCAATTATTTTTAGAGGAATTGCCATTAGTTTTGTTGGTTTTTTATCTAACATTAAGATATCTCTAAAATGATCGGATAAACCGAAGCGAATCACTTTTCTTCTGATTGTCGAATAAGTTGGCGAAACAATTCAATGAATCCATATATTTATTGATAACTCATTATATTACAATTGAATGCATGAAATCATTAATTCATTAGAACTGTAAAAAAACTGTAATATAATACTGATCTGCTTATCATTTTATTCAATGAATGAGCGCGCTCAAATATGAAATAACTTGTATCAGTTTTAGCTCAAGAAACATTTAAATCTTCAAAACATACCTTTTTTATCAATTATTAGTATTTGTTACTCAATTGAATCGTAAGAAATAGTTTCGATGAAATCAAATAACAGTCACTTGGATTCTATAAACAAGATCAAAAACTTGACCGAAGATTGGAAGCCTTGCTGTCGAATATGCCATTCAGAAAAGGGTCAACTTTTGACTCTCTGTATCTGTAAGGGTTCGCTCGCATTTGTTCACGAAAAATGTCAAATGAATTGGCTTCTGGTCAAGAATTCTACTCAATGTGAGATCTGTTTCACAGAATTGAATGTAAAGTTAGTTTACAAAGACTTCAAGGATTGGATGGAATTGAAAGCAAACAAATTTCGATCGTATTTGTCTTTGATTTTATTTATCATTTGGTCTTCAATTGCTATATTATATATTGGTATAGTTCCGATCATTTCGTGTTTTGTCCTACACTCTTTTTACCAGCGCATAAAAGATGGAATGATCAAAGATGCAAAAGATGCAATAGAAACTATAAAAGTATCACTTCTTGCAATTTACTCGTTGATTTTATCTATCTTATCTTATGGTATGGCCAAATATTTCTTTGGTCATTTGAAAGATTATCAAAAGTGGCGACAAAATCAATATAAATATGTTTTAAAAAAAATCAAAGTTAAAGCTCAGGTCAATGGCACTCACAATGGAATAGAAGAGGAGAACAGATCTTCGTATTGGCACTCATTCTTTCGATGGTTTTGCAACAGAAATAATGCGAATTCACAGCAAATAAATCAAATCTAAATATCAAATGTATTTTTCATATTATTATTAAAGATTAGATTTAAAATACTTACTTTTATAACAAAATTCAGAGAAATTGTAATTTAATTTATTTAAAAATTTACTTTTAAGCATATACAAATTTTGTTCTAAACCATGATTGTGGGACCATTATGGTCATAACTATCTATGACTGATAGTAGGTGCATTATCTGTCAAAATTTTATTTTTTGCCATTAAGTAAATAATGTTGAAAGAGTATCAGGTCCGATTAGAAAAGGAGTCTTCAAATTTCAGATAGAATACGAAAAATTTATTCGACCAACTCTAGTACACAGGGTATAAACACCTTCTATAAATATGAATTGATCAAAATAATTAAAGATTCCACATTTATTCACTCATTAATCAAAATTATAAAAATTCGAATAGTTAGAGTGACGTAAATGGGTTGCAAGATTCAGAAATAGTCATGGTTAAAATATAGATGTTTTACTGCAATGCTCTATTTTAGAATTTTCAACAAATTTTATTCTTTAGTCATTTTATTTTAATTATTTAACTTTTAAAATGTTATTTAGAAAATATTTGCTTCACTTTTAGTTTTGTTTGAATATTTTTACAGAATTTTTATGACATTCACTGAATATTGAATTTGAAATAAGCTTCCAATAAGTTTACAGTAGAAACTCACTTTCGGCAAGCTCATTTGAGGCAATTCGATAAAGGTAAAATTTTGATATAAGCAGGGTTATCAGTCGCCATCAATCAAAGTCAATTAAAGAGCCACTCCATGAACCACTTTTTCAACATATTCTATCGTGCAGAAGATATTTTGTACTTACACATATTTAGTAATTTATATAGATGGATTAGGTTTATACTCAAAATTTTATAACCTTTGGAAGATCCTCTCTGTCACATATTCACACGTGAATACCGCTTAATTTAAGCAAGTTACCATCATCAGTAATCTTTTGCCTCTATTCAGTTGAGGCAAAACTTGATAGACAACGACAACGAACGGTTGTCCCCAAACCTGAGCTTTTACTGTATATTCAAATTGAATTTATAAATGAATGGAACGAAACTCTTTTTATATATAAAATGTTTATTTAAAATTAGTTTCATTTCAACATAAGTTTTGTTTATCTTAAAAATTGGATGAATTTCAGGAATATTTCGACGAAAATTATGTGAAATCTTCAAAGACATTGAATTGAGAGAAAGCATATTCTTTGGAACTATATTTCAATTAAAGAGCAAAATAAGCAAAAATATAATATTCAAATCAAATTCTTGAGTTTATACGTAAACGAAAATTCAGCAAGAATATCTTTCTTATTAACTCATTGAAAAACAGATTGAAGCTGGTTAAATTAAGAAAATAATACGCTTGTGATAGCTGTGAAAAGTGTGTTATTTTCTTAACGAATAACTTTATTAATAGCAATGAATGTAAGGCCGATATAATTGAACGAAAATAACTTTGTTATCATTAATATTGAACGGCTTTACAGACAATTACTTCAAAATATTTACTCAAAAGTAATTCAAAACAACTACTGAGTAATTAATCAAAGATGAGCTAAAATTTCAGTTAGAAACAAATGATTTGCACTTTGAGTCCACAAACAATTGAATATTTTGCAAAGCAATTGATTTTAAAATAAATATAAATTCATTGAAAATTTTTAATCGAATAAAAGTTAAATAAAGTGAATGTGAAAGATGCTAATAGTGAGCCCTAATTATCGCGAATGCATAGTATTTATAGCGAAACAGACGCTTATCTGTCGATTCACTTCCGGACCGAACCGTTAGTAAAAGGAAATTAATAGTCAGTCGTAATAATCGTTAAAATGCAGTAAATGTAATACAAATGTAATGTAAAAACAATTAAACTCCGCTTTCCTTAGAGGGAAGACATTGTTTTAGACAAATAAAAAACAATTGCATGTAATTAAAAGTTAATTAAAAGAAGAATTTCAATTCAAAGTGGAATTCTTGGAAATTCTCAAAACCATTTCAACTGTTGATAACAATCTTTTGAACGCAAAGGTAAAGAGTAATTAAATTAAAGAATTCTTATTAATTGACTGCCATTCAAATCATGTCAAATGATTGTCACTCTTTTCTAACGACTAATTAGTTAACTATTCAGTAGTTTCTCTGAATTCCAAACTCCAAAAATCATAAACTCTTTTATTGAAAGTTTCAAAATATTTGTATGAATCAAATGAAGATATTTTAGCCTAATATGAGTCACATCCGAATAAATGTAATTAAAGCCTCAGTTTATTATTCAATTAATTCGAGTGATTAGATAACAGGGTATAACACAATGTGTTTACTGCCATTCCTTAATTTAATCGACGAGTATTGTTATTTTTAACTAATAACAAGATAAATGATTGATATATAAAACATAACTCACTTTTAATCAGTTTTAGGCATAATTTTTATTCGTATAAATAATCATCAAGGCAGCTCTCAAGTAACTGAACTTATTCTGTCTCTTAAGTTATTAAATAAATAATATTCTTCTGTTTTAGTTTTGATTACAAAGTATTACAAAAATGGGTAATAAAATATTTCGGAGTCGGAATCATTCAAAATACGAACTGAACAACGATTCGAAAAGTGATGCGAATTCTTCGCGACCCGTCACTTACATACAAACGGAAGTACTGACAAGTTTTAGTTCAACGATAAGCGCCGTAAGTGTAGATTAAGTGCATTTGACATCAATACTCATTTATCATCTAATTTGCAAAAGTTGTCTAAGAATTGGCAAAAGGAGTCAATTGTTTTAAAAAAATGAAAAACATTTAACGCGGAATCATATGATGTGATTGAATAAGAAATTCTTTGTTGTGTTTATTTGGTTCACGCGTTGTGGGCGTTAAGGCAATGGTTGGCCCAATTTTCTAAATTAAACCCTTTAGCTTCCGGTTTCAATGTCAGCCTCATCACGGATAGCCCTGTGCTCGACGTGTATTCAGTGAAAATGCTTATTAATCAATATATAATTCGTGGCTTTAAATATAGTTCATAAAAATAGTTGATATGTTGGATGAGTTTTCCAAACAGTTTTGATTTCTTGTCTCAAAGATATAGAATTGAGATTAAAAACAAAATATCAACTCTGAGCCAACTTTTACTAAAAAATAAAAAAAATGATTTAAACACTAAGTCTTGTCTTTGATAAGGCTCTGGGCTATGGAGGCATAGGAAGGACTGATTTCAAGTTCAGCACAGATTCTGAGATGCAATGAAATTCTGACGAAACATATGACACAAACTTCGGTTCTTAAGTCGCAGTAATAGTTAGGAATAACGAATAATATGCAAATAAGTCAAGTATAGGATGAATGATATTTTTAGGACAATCTCGATGCTTATATGCGACACATCCTCCGAATAGTCATTGCCGTCACATGCAATCAAACGCTCGGTTTAGTTAATTTTTAAGCACCTATTAGTTGCCAACTCTTATCATTTGCTCCACTGATTGTTCAAACAGTTTAGACACTAAAGAGTTGTTAATTCAGTTCGACTCAAATTGTTTTCAAAGTGATCCCAAGTCTTGCCTTAACTGTTCTTAGATATCGTTTTAATGGTATTTATCATAAATTGTCTAAACTTTTCGTAAATTGAATTCAAAAGATTTTATTAATTATATTTGGATTATAGGCTAACACTTCAGACATTTCCGAAAGTGGTCAGCAAACTTCCAAAGAGGAATCCAATGGTACGGGCGCTCAAGTGCCACAAGAATCAACTCAAACCACTGTACAGAATGTAGAAGAACAAAAAGGGTCTGTTGAAGCGGCAGTTGATCAACCGCCTAGTGCTGAATCCGCGCCTCAAATTCAAGCATTACCTGAGGTGACACCGCCTACGACCGAGACAACAGCCGAAATCAACCAACAAGAAGCTGTGCCCACACCACAACCGGAAGTTATAACGCAAACTGAATCTGTATCTCAACCTGAAACTCAAACCCAAACCGAACCTATCCCACAATTAGAAACTGTGACACAGCCTGAAACAGTCCCACAAACTGAAACAACTTCTCAAACAGAACCTGTTTCTCAACCAGAATCAGTTGTTGCACCCCAAACTGAAGAAACAACACAACCAGAGTCTGTACCACAACCAGAAGTGGTGTCCCAAACAGAGTCTGCTCCACAGCCCGAATCGGTGCCACAACCAGAGTCTGTACCACAACCAGAGTCTGCACCACAGCCAGAATCGGTGCCACAACCAGAGTCGGTACCACAACCAGAATCGGTACCACAATCAGAGTCTGTACCACAACCAGAATCGGTGCCACAACCAGAGTCTGTACCACAGCCAGAGCCTGCACCACAAACACAAACTGAACCAGCAATTGAGGCCACACCAAAACCTGAAATTGAGCCATTGGTGCAATCAGAAACTACAACAGAATCTGTGGCACCTATGGTAGAGGGAGAGCCTCAAACAGAACAATCTAATGCACAAAACGAACAGTCATTACAAACATCAGAAGCCCCATCAGATTCTGCTATAAAACAAGAACCTGATGTTCAAACAGAACAACCAGCCTCTCAAGTTTCTTCTGTTCAAACACAACCCGAACTGTTACCAGAACAAACCGGAACACAACCAGAAGTACCGATTCAAGAACAACCAATAACCGAAAGCTCTGAAAAGGTTGAGCCTACAGCGCAGCCTACTCTTGAAGCACCTGCTCCAACAGAAGTCACTCCACAGAATGCAGAGCAGGTTAGTACTGGTTTTACATAGGATTTAGCGAATAACAGTAATTTTATATATTTATGATTTGATGCAGGATACTCCATCACCAACTCCTCAGGAGGTGGTTGCAGAGCCGGCTCCTCTCAACACAGAAAGTGCTCAGTCGACTGTTCCCGTTTCTATATAAGAATATTCTCTGAGAATAATTTTTTTTATTGCATAACATTTTGTGAAAAACTAATTTAATGAGAGAACAGTTTTATGCAAAGCATAGCAATAGTGAAGAGTTTATGAATATTTTCGGATTACAATCACTAAAAACGAGTAAATTATTAAAATATTCATTAAATGATTGAAATATAGTTGAGTCAAATGTAAGTGTGTTTTACTATTCATTGTATTATTGATTATTATTGATTAACATTGATTTCCTGGATATTTATGTGATTCCATTCAAATAAAATTAACTCAATTCAATTCAAAAGACTATTAAACTCATCAATTAATGTTTTCAATCGAAGTGAAGGTCAATCAATTACCAAATTTGAAAATATTTTAATTTTTTTTATTTCAAAGACTTTTAATAATAAAAATAAAAATAAAAGAGAGAATCAATTTTGGGAATCAATTATTTTTAGACGAATTGTCGTTAGTTTTGTTGGCTTTTTGTAAGACCTCTAAAATGATCGGATAAACCGAAGCGAATGACTTTCCTTCTGATTGTCGAATAAGTTTGACGTAAGCCTCAAATGAATTGCTGATAAAAAAAATTTGAATTAATTGCCAATAAAAATGATTTGAGCGCATACTTAATAAGAGTGAGACGCTCGGACTCATCTGTGTGTTGGTCTAACCATCGATTCCAACGGGAATGAGACCAATTCAGGTATTGGTGCGGAAGTTTTATCTCATTCGGTGCGAAACTCGATATCAAGAACTGAAGTGTCAGCCAATAAGGAATAAGATCTCCGACTGCTTCTAATTTTGCGATCACTTCTGCGCTTTGAAACAGTAGTGGTTTGAAAGAGCGGAACATCCGATACGTACGACCCAAACGACCGATTGGTTGACAGAGAGGTGTTAACGCCATTTCCAACTGTGCGAAGTCGGCCGCTATTGTAAACGGGTCATGGACATTTAGATTTTGAATAAAGTATATAAATACTAACCTATCTTTTGTCTACCAGTGCGAGAAAGTGGACGAATTATAGTGATTTGACGTAAAAATAGATCAATAGTACGGTCGGCCACTTTGTCAATACTGCAAACATCAAAGTTATGAATAACTTACAACAATTTGTATTAAATAGTGTAAAGACCAGCTTCGGGTGACTTCGCAGTCGGGGTATTGTGTGAAATATTCTTTGGAAACTCTGGCGATAAAGTTCTGAAGTTCTTTCATATATAATGAGGCCTTCATTTCGGCGCCATTTGAATCCGTTTCACTTTGAATTTAATGAATAGTTTTAATTGAATTGAATTTTGGGAATATATTAATAATTAAATACTCGCTATAGTTTTCCGAATGCATTGTCAACAGAATTGCTTCGATCGCATCCATTACTGAATTGATTATTGGATTCATTATATTAATGATTAGGCTTTCGATACAAGTCATCGATTGTTCCACTAATAGGAGAGAATCTGACGGACCGTTCAAAGAGAGTAATAGAGATTTGATTTTCAACTGAAAAATATGGAGCCGATCAACAATTGTGGCGTTCAAGCGCTGGCTTTGAGTCAAAGCTCCGATCACTTGAGTGGAATTGCCATCAACTGAAATCAATTGCTCGCATTTCACGACAAAAACATTTATTGTTTTGGTAATGTTTTTGGCCACTGCTCGGCATAAAGTCAAGTCTTTACTCGATAAACGCAATTCCCTGGATATGTTAGTGACGATTGTCTCAATGTCTTCCACCTGGACAACAAATTACAATCTAATTAAAGGAGTCTTAAATTAAAATGAAGATAACTAACAGAGGGTACATTTGCCACTAGAATCGAGTCTCCGGAACTCGACATTAGGTCTTCTTTTGCGTCGGCAAACACTTTGTTGACCGAATCGAAGAGCACTGATAGTGAACGCGACAAATATCTGTTGGAAACTCAATCGTTAAGAACATCATTTCCTTGAAAAACAAGAATAGACTTACGCGCTCTCAAAGGACTGCATCGCCGAACGGATTACTTTCTCGGCCTCAATGTCTTTATGGTCACGGGATATACGTTTCCATAAATCACTGAATGAGTTGAGATAATTGGGATATTCTGTTTCGAGCGCTTGTCTAACAATCGGCGACTCATTTGCCCCTTTACTCAACTGTTCTGATAATGATTTAGTAATATTTGTCCAGAACTGGTTGAGCCCATCCATGTCTGACAAATCTATTTGTTCGATTAGATAACAATTGGTCAAAGAATCTCTTTTTTTCTTCAGTATTCTATAAATTAAACTGATTTGACTGAAAGCGATAAAAATGTTATCCATAAGTGTTTCGATATTTTGGCGAAGAGTTGAACGCAAAGAATTGCTCTGTGCGGTTGTCATCGATAGGATAACTCTTCCCGGAGCAGAGCCTTTGCTCTGAGTTACAGCCGAGACATTCAATGCTTCAGTAATAGCCATCAAAATCAAGTTTTGTTTTTCATCGATAAGTTGTCTCAACTTTTGATTCAACACTTTTAGACTATAAAAGACCTGAAGGACAGCATTCAATCGATTACTATCCTGTTGTTCGATACCAATCTTAAACATTTGATCTGCTCTTTCTAATAGACTGCTTCGGAGATCAACAACAGCTTGCAGGTCATTTTTAATAACCTTTACTTTACTCAGATTACTGTCAGTATCTTCAGCCACAATGGCTTCGATTTGTGAGATATAAAGACCTGCTTTACTCATCTCTCTCAGCAGAAGTGAATCATCTGTTTCTTGGAGTCCACTCTCATTAAGACGTTTAGCCAAAGAGGAGATACGTATTGTTTGTCGCAATAAATCACAAGTAGTTTGAAGTCTATTCAGTACAACAATCTGTTGACGAACACGACTGTAAGGATCGACGAGTTTGGTTCTGATTCTTTCGACTCCTGTCAAAAGACCGTTAATACGGGTTTGAATTGTTTTGAGGATATCCTCTAATGAATCGATTTTAGTGGTCTGTGTTAACAAGTCTTCGTATTTTTCGCGAACCAAAGAATGAAGATTTTTATTGAGGAGATCTATTCCTTCGGTTATTTTAATTATCTGCTCATTAATTGTCAACCCATCCAATGATGGAATAGCCGTAGAATCGAAAGCATCAGAAACGAAGTGTTTGTATGTGTCGTCTGACATAAATTCTTCGACGAGAGGGTCTGTGCCGTCAAAAGATATTAAACGTTTTCTTCGGCTAAAAGTTTTCACTGGATTTTCAAAATTATTTTCTGCACTCATTTTATAAGTTTAGTCACAAAATAAATATTCACTCAATAATTGTCTCAATTCATACACAAAATGTTAATCAAAGAGTCAATAAATGAAGAAAAGAGTTTAAATGTCAAATGAATCAATTAATTGGTCGAACGAATGGGAGGGGAGACCAGAATAATAGCATCTCCTCTCACGAACAACATAGCAATGGATCGCTTCTCAGTTTTGTAGACTTCTTCATAGGTTTCCTCATCGATCTCAACGGTGGTAACGGTTTCTTCGACATCAGACAAAACCATATTCAAGTGCTGATCATATGCATGAAGACGTCCTCTGATTTCCCTCTCATTTCTCATCTTAACGTAAATCCTTTCGTCTAAACTCAAGCGAATCAAATCCAAAGGCTCTTCGACTGTCGCTGGAGCTGACTATGGTATCAAAGATAACAGAAGACAATTAGTTAAATACAATTAAATTAGTCAAAAGTTCAAATACCGGCTCATTTTCATCGGCCATCACTGCCTTGCAATGAACCGATGGATGAGTTTAAGAGATTCAATCACTAAGAGTTCAATTTAATTAAACACAATTTACTAAAAGTTGTTTTCAACAAATTTGATTGTAATTCAAATAAATTGGATTAAAACAAATGCAATCAAATGAGAAACAAATCGACAAATCCTCACAAAACACCTATCATTTGAAACATTCACATATAACGTGTTGTTTGCACTACTAATGCCTCCCTTGAGATAAACTTTTAAAGTTTTAAAACAAACTTTGAACGCGAGTCTCAATTAATTAATTCAATTCTAATTCAAAATTACTAAATGAAAGCAAAACTCGCATTAATATCACTTCAGAGGTCAAAGTTATCCATCAAAATGAATGACAATTTAATGATATATATTCTGTCATTCCTCTGCACTATTGTAATGATTTATATCTTAGTAATGGTAACCGATTATCATATAATCATTTGTTACTTAATTCAATTAATTGACTCAATCTATAAACAGATCATAATATTGTCGTTCATTTCGGGCAGATTTAAACGTAAATTCAAAGATCGCGAAGAAGAACAACAAAAGACAAAGACCTAAACCTTAGACTAAATCAAATGAATCTCAATATTGGTTCAAACAATGAATAGATTCTTGTCATTCAATTTAATACATTTTTAATTAAATTCAATATTTTTTCAGTTTTTCAAAGAAAATATAATTTAAGTAAATGTTTACGAAAAGTGTTCAACAAATTCAAGTTTTAATACAAAATTTAAAATCAATTTATCTGAAGCTTAATGTTTGAATAAATTTATTCGAAAGAATTGAAATAAAGACAATTAAATATTTACAACTAATTTGTTTCAAATGTGATCAACGATAAGAGAAAGTGTTGTAATAAAACAAATGTTACAAAAGATGAAAGAGAAGGGAAAAATTAATCGGCAATACTGATGGTCTCAATGGGGGCCAACATCTTCTTCAGTGTTTCTTGGGCCAGAGTTGAGGGCACTTTGAATCGACAGTTGGATCTTTTGATGGCGTCATCGATTAGAGCCTTCCAGTTCTTATTAGTCTCGAGAGAGCGGCCGGAAATACATAATATCATTGAGTACTTGGCTCTGGTTAGGGCCACATTCATTCTTTGCACAGAATCGAGAAATCCAATGCTCTGCCATTTGTTAGAATTGTTTTGGTTATCAAAAGCGCGAACAGCGGATAGAATAATGATATCTCTTTCCTGTCCCTGAAAGCCATCCACAGTATTGATCTCGAAATTAAAGTTTTTGAAGGTTCTGTCATTCAGTTTGCAATTCAAATATGATTTCTGTCCGTTATATGGAGTAATGATTCCAACACTAAATTTGTGTCTTTCGTTTGGATTCACTGATTTTTGATTAGCAGGAGTCGATTCCAGCATCTGATCGATGAGTGCCAGCAAACGAATCACGAAACCAGCCTCTAATTCGTTATATTTGCTCATACTTTGGTCCACTCGGTTCTCAATAGAATCGGTGACATCGAAAACAATGTAAGGCTTTAGTTTGAATTCGCGATTCTTCGCAATTTTTTCACTGGAAGTCAACTTTCCGTCATAGAAGTGAGTCGAAGGGAAATGACATATCTGTGAATGCATTCGATATTGTTCTGTAAGCATAAGAATAGGGCTCTTCTGTTTCGCGTCGTTTTGCTCGCATTCGCGGAAAAAGTGATAAAAGCGTTCAAAGAGAGAGCGGCCCAACTGAAGACTTGCGGCCTTCTTCGATATTATAGTTGCCGGTAATTGCATGGGATCTCCAATCAGAATCATCTTAGTCATCTTATAGGCTAAAGGCATAAGCAGTTCGGGTTCACTACATTGAGAGGCCTCATCCACTATCACACAATCGAATGTTTTCGGACCAAATTGATTGTACAGCTTATCGATTGGCGCAGAATGAGAGCTGTTGAGAGTCGATAACACAATGTCTGCTTTGATCATAATATCCAATTTGAGGCGACTTTTGCTCTTCTCTTCGGGTTTGGATGGATTACCGCTTGAGATCTTCTGCATTTCAAATACCAAACTTTGAGCCTCTTTCTCAGCCTGGACCAATTCATTCATCTTTTTACAGGCTCTCAAGTTAGCGATTTCCTGATCCAATTGTTGCATTCTTTTGTCTAACTCTTTGATTTTCCTTTCCTTTTGTTCGGTAAGTCTTTTCATTTCATTTTCTGAGTTATCTTTAATCAGTATTTCGAATAACATGTGTCTGACGTCCGGATGTATTTGAGACTCCTTTCCTACTCTTACACATCGAAGAGCTCTTCGATGTCTCTCCACTCTATGTTTGACCAAAAAATGTCTTTCTTTTTGAAGTCTTCGACTGATCTCATCGACGGCGCCATTAGAGGGAGCACATATGAGAATTCGCGGTAAACGATCCTTATTATCCCAATGAAGATAAATGTGTTTAATTATTCCGATCAGAGTATGAGTTTTGCCAGTTCCGGGCGGACCCTGAATGAACAGAAGTTTGGGCACAGCATATGGACGACTCAGAGCTTCTGAGCAGGCTATAATGGCTCTGTGCTGTGACTCATTGAAGTTAGCACTGGGAGCTACGCCAGTAGTAGGTACCACGAATTGACACGTGAATAGTCGTGGCTTAAGAATGTCCTTAAAGAGAGGACTGGAGTGCAAATTGGAAATTAATTCAATTTGTCTCATAGTTGGCCGTAAATAATGAATTGATTTAACTTTAATCACTTGATTTTGACTCAATCTAATGGGTTTTTTGCTCATAACTACAGTGAATGTGAGTAACTCAGAATTGCGAGGGGGTACCACTATCCCTGGTGGGAGTGCTGTCGATTCTGTTATTGTCGCGCAATGACAATAAGTGACATAACCGAAGAGAACTACTTTGCGCTTTTCATTACTGGCGCCATAGTCTATGAGCATTTCCAACATAACAAGAGATCCGTCGGTCGGATATAATTTAATGCTATTCTTTTTGACCACAGTTTGCAGATTCAGTCTTATGAAGTACTGATCGGAATTAATTTCGGGTCCTCTCACGGCATCGAAATCAAAATGCTTCTCATTATTGAAGTCTTTAAAAATCTGAGCCCAAGTTTCAAACAGAATGAGTGGTATATACGCCGACTGATAATCTTCGAGTGACTCATAACAAGTTCTAAGGCCAGTGCCTTCGCAGAAAGGGCTCAAAAGGTTCGGCACTTCTGTTTGATTGCATTCCTGCAACCATTTGGTATTCCAGTCGAGAATTATGGAGAGAATGGCGTTTGCGTTAAATTTACTCAAATCTGAGGAACTGCTCTCTTCATTGAATGTAAGCGCTTTCTGAATGACATTAATGTTTGAGATCTGCGGAGCAGTAGTTCTGTTCAAAACTGGCACTTCTGGTGAATAAACGGTCGGCGAAAACGCTTTACCGAAGAGTCGACTATTCTTTACTCGATTTACAGCACTTTTATCTTTGATATTATTATTTGAAACACTCTTTTCATGATTTGCTTTCTTCTGATTCAAGACTTGTTGTAAGTCATAATCACTTCCATCCTTGTTATCAACTTTTGCCCTCTTGTTCTTCGGAACAACTGAATTGTTATCACTTTTGTTATTATTATTAGTGTTATTGGACTTGAATTCATTGGCGTCGAGGGGTATGTCTTCGATGACTTCATTTGCTTCCATCAAATCTAAGTCTCGCTTTTTATTCTCACTATTTGTCTCACTCTTTGGCATATCTTTAGTTTTGTCCTTTTCTGAGGCCATTATGTCTTTAAAGAGAAAGTCATTTCGATTAGACCTAACTTTGACGGCAACGGCGGGTTTGGCCGTCGGGTTAATGGCTGCCTTTGAAGCAGGTTTTGACCCGTTTTTGGCCACATTTCGTCTTTCGAGGGGACGACTAGTATTTGAAAGACCAGAGTCTTGTCTACAGGTATTCCAATTAAGATTATCCAGAGCATTCAAGTAATTGTAGTCATCGTCCTGTGACTCATCCGAAGACCAAAGATCTTCATAATAATGGCTGCGATTGTCAGCCATTAGATGTCTTTGTCTGCAACCAATAAATTGAAATACTTTTAAAGAGAGTTCACATTAATTGGAGTCAAATATAATCTTTTTATGACTAAAAAGTGATCGAAATTAATAGAATTCAGAACAAAACAAAAGCTTAAAAACTAATGAAATCCTTAAATACTTTCAATAAATTTCGTCCAAAAAATATCCACTCATTTGTCAAATAAAAAGTGCGAACAAAAGCGGGAAATCAAAAATGAGTTTTTCACAAAATACATACGTTTTGAATGAGTTGAGAGTTGACTCACAGTCAGAATATGTGTGAGTAATCCTACAGTTGTACATAGGATCGGAACCAATTGGAAAAATCGATCCATACCTCTATTTTTTAGCCTAGATTCTGCCTATTCTAACTCTATATAAAAAACACTCGAGAGCCTGATCTTGCCAATAGGAGTCACAAGTTTCCCTTTTAAGAATCTAACATTTGCAGTAAAATTTGCAGGAAGTTTTGTCAAACAACTTGAAAGATGCAATCATTTATTTTAATATAAGAATTATTCGTAAAATCAAAGGAAAATACAATAAAAGATAAATTAAAGAATTGCTTCAATCAATTGAATAAACTTTAGGAATGTTTAGGAAATAACAGAGATTTAGATCTGTTGTTAGGATTAAAGCACTGCCTGTCGTCTCTGTTCTGACAGTCAATTGGTTTTAAATTATTTTTATTCAAACAAATGTGAATTTCGCTGAGAATTGGTGGAGAATCGGGTCGTGGGTCAGGATTTAGTCCGCATTCAAGTCTGACTCTGGCCTTCAGATGGCTTTCAATCGAGTCATGAATATTATCGACAGAATAGAGTCGATCAGAATTTGCGCGAATATCTCCTTTTTGGAACCAATCGCTTATTGGAAACAAATCATATAAACCAAGAGTTGTGTTGAAGTATTTCAACTGATTGGACAGACTGTCTGATAGTTTTTGAGCACATGAACCATGTTTATTGTATTCGTGGCGCCAAAACTGGTCATGTCTGGCGTCTTCCCGAATGCTTTTCCATTTGAAGAGCAACTGATCCCGAATCGGTTCTATCAAACGCGAGTCAAATCGATTACTCAGACAACAGAATTGCGGACTTTCGCCGAAAGATCTTTTGGACGGCCATAAGCCGTGTATTTGCCATCGATTGTGGTCAACATGTCTGTTGCATCGCTGTTGAATCCAACAGAAACTAGTCGGCCACTGAAGTGCAAGTACTAGGTAATCCACTGAATAACTTCGCGAGCACTGATTATTTTGACCTCCCCCACCACCACCTCTTCGCTCATTAAATTGTAGATCACCCCCACTGTTCCGACGCGAAGACTGACCCGAAGTCTGATACAAAACTACTGACAATATTATTGAGTATTTTATTAATTTCATAATTAAATCGATTAAAAACTTTTTGAATGCAAATTATTTTTCATCGATTAGTTAATTAAAAAATTTTAATAAATGCCTCAAATCTATAAAGAAAATCAATTTCAGCTCAAATTCATTATTTAGACGAACAGAATATTATCGAAACTAATTGAAGAGAATTTAGTTAAGTTTTATTTTGTGATTATACCAAAAACCAGGTGTTTGTAAGCTTGGAATAAATGTTGTAAATGAGTAGGCGTTCAACTATTAAATCAATGTTTAAAATGTGGTAAAACCAAAAACTCACGAATGGCGACAAATCTCTGATAGTTTACTTCAATAATTATCAGAGATATCTGAATAACTGGTTATCAAAATCACAGTACAAACTATTTATATAGAACTTGCAAGATTGAGATAAAAACTTTCACTCTTTTCCCGTCATTTCTTTTGGCATTATTTTTGTGACACAATTAGACAAAAACTTATCGCAAATCTCTTTTAATGAAACATTCAATCGATTCCATAGCAAAACATTTTCTGAGGAAATCCTTAATAATAATAAATTTCGTAAAGTTTAGGCACTCATAGAATATTCCAATTTGAAGCTTAAATTTTATACAAACATTTTCTTAATTTAGTTTAAATTGTTCTAAATTTTATTTTCAATAATTTTTTAATTGGTTTTGTATGTCTTCTTTTATTTATTTGTTATTGTATTATCATGGTTATTCTTTGAATAAAACCCTATCCTATGCCCATATGAACCTGTAAATTAACCAATAAACAAATTGTCTTTAACTATCAGGAACTTATTATATGACAGAATAGTTGCAACGAAGCGATTGAAGAAATGTTAATATAATACAGTAATACAGAGAATATACTGAAAATATTAATTAAATGATTGAATAGTTTGCGAAAAGAGTTTCTGATTTATCCTTCAAACGAATCCTTGAATTTAAAACATTTCTTAATTTGTTATACTCTGATGAAAACTGATATTCATAATTCTTATCTAAAGAATAAGATTGAATGAATGAATTTGCATCATGGTATAGGATGACAAATAATAAAAAACTTCTCTTCAATTTGTAACTTGCAAGAATTTTTGTAAATCAAAACCTTTTATTTTTAAAATGGTTAAAACATTTTCTTAAATACTTATAAGTATGAGAGGCCTATACTTCCTTCTGAATGCCTATAATTTACTTACATTTAAGTAGTAGACAATTTTTGAGCACTTGACCGCGCGATGTAAGTACCAATAATCCAGGAATAATAAAATGGTTGGTTTTCACGCGCTATCAATAATAGTAATAGTAATTCAAATTCAGAAATTCATTATCGAATTGATTCCAATCTTCTGAATGTCTTCTAAAATCTTTTTAGTGATTTGTGTTCAATTGTTACTCGCTTTGGGACAAGAGAAGGGAGTAAATCCTTCCCCAACCCGAGGTAATGACCATTATTACTAATTATAGTTGAATTAATTTTTTTATCCGCTGATTAGCGGTCAAAGAGACCATATATGACATCAATCTGTATATTTCGATCCCGGCATCTGTTATTGCATTGGGGCTTATGTTATGTCTGTGCTACTGTCTGATGGGTTCTTGCAGAGATGGCGACCAGCGTTCGAGTCAGGCATTCCAACCGGTGATTGTGACCAATCGGAACTCACCACTAGTGGTCTCGGCACAGAGCAGTTCTCGCAACGATGGAGGCTCTCAAGCCGTTAGTGGATCAGTGACTCGTCACCAAGATACGAATAGGACTGAAAGAACAGCACCGAATCAGAAAGCCGTTCAAAAGAATGC